>JAFVLL020008618.1:10000-38546 GCA_021397915.2 Tor tambroides
AGCATGTTTATGTCACAGCAGGAACCATCAAGGTCACGTATTTGAAGGGAATTCGAGGAGGAACGGAAAGATTTCAGGGATCCGTTTCCATGTGACACATCTGATGGCGGCAGGAGCAGCCAGAGGGAGCAGGTGGTCGAGACTAGCTGCTCATTTCACACACACAACAACACACACACGCTTCACAGAAATCAGTCGTAAGTGAGGTTGACAGCACTTAGCCTGCAAGGCGCAATGGTCAGAATAGAACTGTCTATTCATATCCACAGACGTAACTTCAACAACTTCCCCCTCCCTCGCTTCACCGTACCTCACACAGTCTTTCTCATCGCTCTTTTTTTAATTCGTCTTTTGAACGTGGACTCTGGCCCTCGCTCTCCCTCAGCCTGTGTTTTCCCCATGCTGACATAAAAAGGTAGTAAACAATTTCATGCAAATCAAAAAGCAACAAAGGAGGATTTTGCTTTTAAGCAAAAGAGCGCCATTCAGCAGGGAAAAGGCTGTTTTAGTAGCTACCTCTCTCTCTCTCTCGTGCTTTCTCTCCCTTTGAATGATTCCCTGTGGGGTTGATTCTCTTCAAAGGCATCATTTTGTTCTCCATTCAATAATTCATTACCAAGCAATTCTTCTTTTCCTTTCATGCGGTATCTCTCAAAGCACTTGATTGGTTCGCACACATCAGGTTCATATTTTTTTCTCATAGAGGCACGTACATTACCAATCAAATGACTTTTCAGAAAAGGGAAAAGAGAATGATTTTGATAAAACTCAAATCATCATTTGCTCTTTTATATTATTAAAGCATATGTTTCGCCTAAATTGAATTTCGGAGGATATCGAATGTAGGTATTGTGAATTGATGAGGGAAGCATGATTTAGATCAGCATAATTTGCAATAATATCAGCAAAAGTCATTTAGAGTTTAGCTGCGATGGAGAACGAACAAGTTTCGAATGCATCAGAAGTAGTAAAACATGTTAGTTACAATATTAGCGCTATACATCTTTGGTGTCAAAAATGTCAAAAAAATAAAAAAAATTAAATAAAATGCATCTGTATCTGTATCTAAACCAAGTTCTTGCAAAAAGACAACCTAAAGTGGTGATCACACCAAACTTTAATCACACTCAATTATTTTAGACTCCTCAACAACTTTATTGATTCAGCCCTTGAATTAGGTAAAAAGTCTGGGTATGATTGTTACTGTCGGGTCAAACTGACACTAAATAAAAAAAAAAAGAAAGAAATTCATACAAAAATAAAAAACAAAACATCTGATAAAAAAACTGCAAAATTTACATTTACACTGTAACAACTATTTAACAAAACATTTATCATTTTAAACAGAAGTGTGGCAAAGCCAAGATCATTTAAATACTTATGATAAATTTATATATTTTAAATTAAATTTTTTTATTAAAAATTACATATTTTAATTATATTTTATTTTATTATTATTTTGTGCAAGATTAGAAAACATTTGAAATTCAGGTTCTTAAATTTATATTTAAATAAAGGTGCGCTCACGCCATATCGTAATTACCATAATTATGAGATACCAACTTGTAAAAAGCCTTCACATCCTCGTAGAACTCAAGTAAAGTAAGTGATTACAACTTGTGAACTGGGAGTTTTCTGAGAGCTAAGGCTTGACCGCTGAACCTCACACGGAACCAGAGAAAAATGGTGGCGCTTTCAAAGAAAGCTACTGCTCTAAAAAAAGGAGAAAATAGACACAATGTACTACAAAATAAAAACATATTATGTAAGTGTTCATACTGTTATTATTTTGTTGTTGTTTGTTCAGGTTAGCAATAACACATTTATCGCCGCCATTAATAATAACAAACAAACGGTTAGTAATTATTTTTACCTGACATGCTTTCTGTGTTCTGCAATATTTAGTAGTAGCAAACAAATGTAATGTAATGTGTTCTACAGCTGCCAATAACATTCTTTCACGTGGTCGTGGGTTCATTTTGTTGACTTTCGCTATAGAAACGGATAATCGAGGACATGAACAGCACCGTCAGGTGTTGTCATCTCGGAATTACGGTAATTACGACATGGCATGAATGTAGCATAAACATTACATGTTTTATAATAATTTTTAATGTTTTATATTATGTTTTTAAACTAATTACCTTCCAAAGGTGTTATACTTATTTTTTTTTTGTTTCTTCTTTAAACATATAAACTTATTTCCCAACACTTTTAGATTGTTTAAATGTTAATAATATGAAAATAAAGATAAGTTGAAAAGGCTATCATGCATATAAATGACAAGCACTCTCTCTGGGTCAGCGGACACATGAATGCTGATTTAAATTTTGCAGTTCGATTACATCACACTGAACTTTCAAACCACAGTGGTTTGATCAGGCGCCTCAGGGACCAGCCTAGAATGATCACACCGGTTTGATCATCCATGTCAAAGGGTTAAATCTCTCTCCTGATCTCTCTTTCCATGTCTTCCGGGTCTTGTTCTCTCTAGAGAAGCTGGAAATGTAAAACTTAACACCACATTTCAAACTGTGCATGCTTGCTGGGAGGGTGTTGCTATGGGAAGCTCAAACTGTGTGATGTCATCATCTGTAGCCAATAGAAGCTGGAGCCATTAGAACCGTCAAGCTGCGCCTAACCATATATATTAGCTTGTTCCCTAAATCACCAATTATGTGAATAGGCCCATTTTTGCATGCAATGTATGGTGCCGCCCTATTTGTTATGTGCCAGATTAAATTGCTTTTGCTGTTCTCCTGCCTTAATGGAAATGCCAGGGTCGCCCTGAGAGAGAAAGAGAGAGAGAGAGAGAGAGAGAGAGAGAGAGAGAACGGGAAAAAGAAAGAGAGAAGTATAGAGGGGAAAAAAATCCAGCAACTCCCAAACGAAACTGTCATGGTCAGCCGAGTGTGAAAATACCAAATTGACTATTTGACTTTATTTCAACTGTTTTTGCTCTCACACAGCCTCATGTGTGCGTAAAGTTGTGAGTGTGTGTGTGTGTTCGCTTGAGACAAACAGTGAGAAACATGGAAAAGCACTCCACACTCACCTATAAATGAGTGGTCTTCCTATTCAGTCACAACTCCCTGCTGTGACCAGCTATCCTGCTGGACTGTCCTTAGATCACTGCTGATGTTTAAATGACCTCGGACATGAAATATCAGTATTGATCCGGGCGGTTCTGATCTATGTGTGCGGTAGATTGTGAGTTGTAGATGTGCAGCATCAACAATTTTTCAGCAGATCTCATTATATAGAAGCTGTGCGTGCTATCAGTTGTCAATCAGTCCAGACTTCCCACCCCACTGCAGGGTGAACGATGTCACTTCCTGCCCACAGGGCAAGATGAATCACAGACCTGCGATCAAAGATCAGTATACAGTACATGTACATAAAGACATGTTTCCAAAAGAAAATAATATGTTTATTATGGAAGATTGTTTCTGCCTTTGTTCCCAAATACAAAAAGTTCCTTATTGTCCCAATTTAAAGACATAAAACCCAATTACAACTTTATATCTTAGAATTTAGACTTTATTTCTCATAATTGTCACCATTTCTCATGAATACAGCTTTATAACTCAAAAATTACATTATTGTCAGAGAATTTGCCTTTTTATCTTACAATTGCAACTTGATTACTCATAATTGTCAGTATTTCCCATAAATGCAGCTATATATCTCACAATTACAACTTTATTCCTCATAATGTGACTTTATATCACACAACTGCAACTTTATTTCTCATAATATTTCTCATTAATATTTTATATTACAACCAACTGCAATACTAGAAACGGCAGTTTCTCCTCATTGTGCTTTAGATCTCACAATTACAACTTTTTCTTATAACTCTAATTGCAAGTGTATTTCTCACAATTAAAAATTTCTCATGAATGCAGTTTCATATCTCAATTACAACTTTATTTCTCATGAATGTGACTATATATCCCAATTACTTTATTTTTCATATAGATGTCACTATTTCTCATGAATACAGCTTTATATCTCACAGTTACAACATTAGTTCTCATGAATGCAGCTCCATCTTTTTTATCTTTATGACGTTATTTCTCATAATTGTGATTCTCATAAATCTAATTTTATGTTTCTTTTATGACCTCATTTCTCTTAAATGCAACTTAATTTTTCATAATTACCAGTTTATAAGAAATTAGTTTATACTTTATTTGAAAGTGTATCTAAAAGCTGTGACTATTTCTCATCAGTGTGACTTTATATCTTAGAATTCAAACTATTTCTCACAATTATTACTTTATGAGGAATAACTAGCAATAGTGAGACTTAACTGCAACTTTATGTCTCACAATGGAGGCTTCCATAGTGTATGTGTGTTGGTATCCTTTAAAAATGTGTTTGTTTCTAAAATAACTAAGGGTCTGTACACCTGTTGTTTAGCATCCACAAGAGCTCTAAATTAGGGCAGAGTCTGAGGTCAGAATTCTCCTGTGTTCCAATTTCCTCAGAGAGAATGTTATGTGCTGTAATCAGGGCCATTCCGGCTCAAACAGGCTCAAACAGGAGGCAGACATCACAGTAACACACAGCCCTGATGATACCTAAGCCTTTCATCAGTAGCATGGCAACTGGCAGCCTGTAACAACCCCGAAAATGATAACACCTCACTGCCTGAGATTCGGTAGGCTATGTGTGTGCGCGCCTTGTTGACACATAAATATTGAGGATGTATGTATTTCCTGATTTCATGCATGTGTGTTGTGCACTTGCGACGTGAGGTTTTCATATAAGCTATATGAGTGTCTCATTGGGATCACTGGCAACATCACAGAGTGACATGATGTCTTTGCTGTGTTCGCCCCCTCTTTTATCATCCCTTTCAACTTGCCTCTATTTCAGAAAGATGTTGTCACATCAGCTAAACACACACACACACACACACACACACACACACACACACACACACACACACTCAGTGCCTCCAAACATCAAATGTCTGTGCCATGATACTCATTAGAAATGGGTGGCACACTCTTCAAAAACTTAGGAGACATTTCTGGAAAGGTCAAACAAGTTAATGCCGTACAGACCCAGATTCTACTCTCTCCTCAACTGACACACAGTCAAAGTCTAAAGATGTAGCTGGTTTAACATTTCTAGCTGGTCCAAGATGGTTATTAGTTGATCAATGCTAGTCTAGATGGATAATGCTGGGAGACCATTTTGGGCAAGTTGGTTAGAACCACTTTTGATGAACTTTCTTGTTGTGCAGAGAGTTTGCAACTTTTTTTTATTCCTGTAGCTCAGTAGTAGAGCATGATACAATCAGCACTAAGGTCAAGGGTTCTATTCCCAGGGAATTTATAAAATACATACTGTATGTTGAATGCAATGTTAAGTTGCTTTGGATAAATGTATAATACAGAAATGTAAATATTACTGCAAATAAATTTTAGTTTGAAAATAATTCAAATTATTATAAAGAGAAATACAAAAAGTCAGAGCAGGTTGGTCAGAGCTTATAAACCATTTGGCAAAATATCTGGAAAAATAACAGCTATCATTTTTTAAATGTCAGCTTGAATACCACAAATTTATTATTATTTTTTTTTACTCCTGGAAATCAAAAGCATATGTGACCCTGGAGCACAAAACCAGTCTTAAGTCGCTGGGGTATATTTGTAGCAGTAGCCAAAAATACATTGTATTGTGTTTTGTGTCAATTTCGTGTAAAGTCGATGAGATACTCAAGGATAAGCTGTATTGGTAATATAGTCACAACTTAAACTACCGTTCAAAGGTTTGGGGCTTGTAAGACTAATATTTTTATTATTTATTAAGCAAAATGTTTCTATTTTGAAAGGTTTCAAAATAATAAATGCTGTCATTTGAACTTTATATTCAAAGAATCCTCAAAAAAAGTATCACAACTCCATAAAATTGTTAAGCAGCACTATTTTCCACAATGAAGGGTCATGTGACACTGAAGACTGGAGTAATGATCCTGAAAATTCAGCTTTGCCATCACAGGAATACATTAGATTTTAAAATATATTAAACATATTTCACGGTACTATTTTTATTGTATTTTTGATCAAAATAAATGCAGCATTGGTGAGAGTCAGAGAGTTCTTTCAAAAACATAAAAAATTCTTACCAACCCTAAACTTTTGAATGGTTGCACACTTCCAAAATTATATTTCACAGGAAACTAAATCTTAAGGTAGCACATTGTTCCAGTTAGCTCTACTCCGACTGATCAAAGGAGGAAGAGATTATGTGTATTTGAGGCAAAATATCCCTAGAATATCAAAACAGGTCATTTGCATTCATTGATTTTGAATTCCACATCAAGCAACCGACATCACGGTCATATGATGAGATGAACAAATCCACTAATGAGGCGTCCCCCTTGGTCTGCTGGTCTCTTTTTCATAAGGTAAAATTGATTTCACACAGGAACTGAGAAAACTTTAACACACCTAAGGGGCATTTGGTGTAACAAGCTTTAAATTGATATTTCATTTGATTCTTAAAACCTCTGATGACTGCATATTTTCTTATTCATCAAATGTAGGCGGGGTGGGGTGAAGCCATGCTCTGTTCATTTTTATCTTCTGTCTCACTCCTTCGCTTTTAATGAACATTACTCTCCTAGACTGTGCGTGACTCTCTCTCTCTCAGTCTCTGAATTCATCACGTCTCTCATTAATCTCCTGGCAAAGGAGCACAAAATGAAAACACACATAAAAACACACACTTTCTGAAGAAGGAGAAGGAGTGTTTAAATTTGCATAAAACACTCCATCATGCTGGGTTGGCTGGTTGCAGAATGGCAGACACCACCTTAAAATGGGTAACAAAATGTAATTAACAAGCTAAAACAGTTCAGTCAAAGTGAAGCCTGGTGTTTTTTTTACTGACCTCTACCCTCACACAGTTTATAATGTATGTTTCAGTCAAACATACTGGCATACAGATGTTTTATTATTTACTCATTTGTCATTTCTCACACAGGTAAGATCCCTGAGAGCAATGTGATGGTACTGTGAGTGTCTTGCAAAATGGAAATGGTGATGACGGTTCATGGATCTGCATCTTTGCCGAGTTTGAACCTGCAAAGAATTCTATTTTTACATATTTTTACATGCAATTACATATCTTGACCTGTCCCAAATGGCACATGAATTAAATATATATTGTTCATCTATATGTATTATATATTATATATATATATATATATATTAGTGCTGTCAAACGATTAATCGTGATTAATTGCATCCAAAATAAAAGTTTTTATTTACATAATATGTGTGTGTGTACTGTATATATTTATTATGTATATATAAATACACACACATGCAAGTTTATATTTAAGAAACATGTTATTTTTATATATTAAATATATTTATATATGATATAAATTATATGAATATCATTATATAAAACAATTTAAAAATATATAAAAAAATACATGTAAATATTTTCAAAATATATGCTCTATGTGTGTTTTATATATACATAATAAATATACACAATACACACACATATATTATGTAAACAAAAACTTATTTTGGATGCGATTAATCGCAATTAATCGTTTGACAGCACTAATATATATATATATATATATATATATATATATATATATATGCATTTTTAACTTCTTGAAATGTTTGCAAATATTTACATCTTCCCAGGGAGTAATATAATAACAAAAAGAACTGCTTTGTGTTTTTTTTTTTTTTTTTTTTTTTTTTTACAAATCAGCTGAGTGAACTGACTCAAACTGTGCAGAATTGCAGCATAAAAATAGCAACATAAATTTTCAAAAAAAAAATTGACAAAAATCAATGTTTGAAGCACTGCTCACACAGGAGTGCCTTTGTTAGTCAACGTAGCACATTCATATGGCCAACTTGAACCCAATGCAAAATCTGAAATAAAGTAAACTACCACTAAAAAAAATACAAAGTAATTTTATTAGTGTATTTCTTAAAAGTGTGATTTGAATGCTTTAAAAATGAGTTCCATCTTAGTAGACTTTTATATAGTGATCATAAATTTAAATTAAATTGATTTTATGAAAAAAATAAAAATTATATATATATATATATATATATATATATATATATATATATATATATATATAAAACTAATGTACAAAATACATTTTTCCAACTGTGGTACTTCAGTACTCTTAATATAAATGCACTAATTAGCAATTAGCTCTAACACTTAAGCTGAAGTGATTATAACTGTACGCCACAAAAAAAAAAAAAAAGTGTTTTGACAAAAGAGATACTGTTTTGTTTGTTTGTACATTACATACCATACCAGTGCTCAGTTGTTGTATCTATGTGGTAATAGGGTAGTTATCCTTTCAATTTTTGGCTGTTTACATTTACATGAATTACATTTACAGTCATTTTAATCAAATGTATTATTTCAAATAGTTAATTTATTAATAATGGAAAATAACAGCTTCATGAAGTGCCTGCACAATATGTATAATTTTAGGACGTGTTAAACTTCTCTAGTGCAAACATGCAGGTTAAATCTGTACTAAAATCCACAATTTAACATTAGCATAAAGTACTTAATATATAGTTTTAGATAGCATGTTAGAAGCACATTTTAGTTCATATTCATATAGTGTCTCAAAGTAGCACATTCTTAAGAAGTACTAAATAATAATTTGTAGTATAGTAAGTACAAAATTAGTGTGTGAAAACAGAGCACTTTAAGTACATTATGGAAGTGTACTAAGTGTACTGAAATAAAGTCTATTTTAGTGCACTTTTTTTTACCTGGGCCACCAGGCTATACAACTCCCATAATGTGTTGACATTTTACGAACACAGGGATAGAACTCCAATAAAAGTTTGAAAATGACTAAAACAGATGGAGATCTGTGAATTTACTATTCGAGGGTGTGATCAATATTGAAACTTTTAATGGATGCCTTTTTACAAGCACATTGGTGCTTCGTGAATGTTTGATTTCACTTCCACATGGATCCGTAAGGGAAATCACTTGAGATGGAAGCAGATGGCAAGCTTTTTCTCCCACGCAAACATCAGCACATCCTCCGAGACGGCTGGCTACACGAGTACCCATATAGATTTACGACCAAATGCACCAGTTACAAACAGAATATTGCGCCTCCAGGCATTTCAGATCCAGAATCACTGATAAAGTCAGTTAGGAACGTGTTTAACTGGTAATTTGGCCTCATGAGACTTACACATGAGAGGGCTGAGCTCTCTTTCAGAGATTTCAATGGAACATGGAGTCTGTACATATTCCTGGTCTAGATCAGGGGTGCACACAAACACGAATGGCCTCTCAGCAATGACCTGTGACTCAGCCGTGCGTGTACGATGCATCAGACTGCTCAAAGACAGGGCAAATGAAGGACTGGGACATGAGCATTGGTCAGCATCATTCACTTGTATGTGTGTCACATAGGGTCTTCATCACTCATTAACATCAATCCAAAGGGCTATAAAATCAGATCATCCTCTTCGAGGGCCCTCTGGAGGATAAGTTATTGCTCAGATGTTGCCCTCTGAGAACAGAGAGTTCTCATGTATGTTTTGATATCAAGAATCAATTTGGTCTATTCTAAAATTCCTTGGGAGAACAAAATGACAATTGTTGAAATACAATAAAGAAAGAGAAATACAAATCACTGGGGGATAAGCTTGGATAATATGATCTTTTAATGTGATGAAAAATGCTTATATTGAAAGTGCAGACTTCAGACAAAGTTGTTGTTTTTTCATGAGTGTAGGTAAACTTTAGAGGTCGACCAATTGATCGGTTTCAATCGACCAATTTTAATCGGCACTGATATTTGATTGCTGGAACTATCGGCTATCAGCAAAAATCCATGCCGATAGTTTTCCAGGTTGCGTCCGGATTGGTTGATTAATCTGTATTGGCCAGTGTGGTCCAACCTAGCTATATCGGTAAAATTCAGTCGACCTCTAGTAAATTTGTGACAGGTAGAAGCTCCAGAAATTGAATAAACATTATTTCGAAACACCAGAATTACAAAATTGCCCTAATATTTAGCTATTTGTTACGATTTAGCTATTTGGTTCCATTTTTTCCCCCAATTAATGCTATAAAATAACATCACTATATATTCCAAATTCATGGCTGCTTAATTAGTCATGATATGTGTACAGATTTACACCATTTTGCCAAATTTTATGTAAAATAATAATTGCTGGTGAAATCAGCAATCAGGACTGCTCAGAACAACCACTAGAGTAACAGTGCCATGAATATTCTTAAACAACAATAAAATATAGACTAAAAATAACACCTTAATTCTTAATTTAATTACCATAATGTTATAAATATATCATATAAGTCATTTATTTCAATGAAATGCACACAGCCAGAACACATGACCTTTTGTAACTCCGACATCCAGTCAATAGACATTATGATAAATGACAGATATCGCAATCTTTTCTGAATGAGCACATGAAATCACAGACATTGTGTTAATTGAACTCAAAATTGTAATTTAGAAAACAAATGTTATTCAGGCAAATATGAACAGTGTGAGACATTGAGATCACTAAAATTCTACAGGAGACCTTTGTGAGATTACTATGGTATTTATCTCATGAGAAGCAGAAGATTTACACAAAGCCGCCATTTACTCTGTAAATGTAATCTAATTGACCCTTTGCGAACACCCTGACTGACAGGCGATCTGACCAATCATAACGCTGAATCCGCAATTTTGTCCGACAAACAAGCAAGACGGTAGAGTAGATTAATTTTTTTGGACTTAAATTAGTGTATGTGCATTGACATCTTTCCACGGATGAAATAAAATATTTTCTGATGTTCATTCATATTTCTTCCGTGCTTTAAGTAAATATTAAAAAAAAGACAATAGGTTCACGTGCTGCTTGAACTGCATACAGTGTCGCAACACATTAAAGAGCCACAAAAAATGTATTGTTTGAATTTCTTAAAAAAATGACAAAATTTGTAAGCTGAGACCTTGCTTCATACCAGGTGTAACCTGCTCTGTCTTGTCTGTCAGCATGTTGTTCGTTTTCTCTTTGCTCCTCGATGTATTTTTCACTACGTGAGATAATAGTGTGAGAGTAGTATGGCTTGTCGGACATAGCAACAGTAACTAAGGAGGGTGGATTTTTGCGAAGGGTCATTTGCATTGGTCACATGATAATGGCAACATGATGGATGCAGTACGTTCAGATTACATTCACACAATATGATGCCTTAAAATGCCTTAATGCCTTAAAAAATGCTGTCCAGGTAGGCAGCTCACTAGGTTTCAGAAACAAACGCTGAACTCATCCTGGGCCTGTAATTCTAAACCCTCAACCAAATATTCCACTCAGAAACGATTAGAATCACTGTCTCCAGGGATCACAGCTGTCAAGCACCAGCATGTACGAAGAGTTCGATTGGTTTTACAGTCTGAAATTTAGTGTTAAAGTTGACATAGAACTTAATGTACCAAATCTCCCTTCACATTTAGCAAGTTCTGTACTGACAGAGTCCCTGATGGGTTCATACATTTGTTAAATGGGGAATAAGGGCGTACAGGGGGCTGCCTGTGGCATATGTGAGCAAATGCTCAGGGCGGTGTTAAATGGCGAGGTTTAGAGTGGTAGTTCTCACAGCCAGCGCTGGCAGGGGTCTTCCTTCCTGCTGGCTTCGGTCCAATCTAATCACACCATAAGGACTATTTCTCTTGGTTTGGTGTCAAGGTTAGCATTTTCCACTTAGGTTTTTTTTTTTTTACCTCTCAGTGATGTTTAAAGGAAAGTTTAAGGTAGTTTAAGTTATTATTTCCCAGAATGCACTGCACAGATGCCTTTCAGCCGTTTCCTATATTAGTCCGACTTTTATCAGAGACAGTAACAGAATGATTAGAGGATGGGGGCAGACACCGCACGCTCCTGCGTCAGACAGGGGTTAAGTGCCTTGCTTGAGGGCATAAAAGCAGTGGCCAGAGGAAGTGCCCACAGTGTGAATTAAATCTTTCCAATCACGCTATGGCACTCTCACAGACTTAGACTACCTCTCCTGAGCTATGAAGGGAAAAGATAGTGACATAATGCATCAGCTTCCAATATATAGATAAAATGTACAGAACCAAGCAAGAGAGTTCAGACTCACTCTTCAGGTTCAAAATGGATCATATGGATTTTTTTTTATTTACACCCGTGTTGGGTAAGTTACTCTAAAAACGTAATTAATTACTAGCTTCTAATTACATCTTCAACAATGTAATTAGATTACTGTAATTAGATAAGTAATTAGATTACTTATTACTTTGTAAATCGTATATCAACCTCGACCAGTTGAATAATACAAGGATAGACATGAAGCTGCTCTTTTAATTCTTTCAAATAAATAATATAAAAATACAAAAGTGCAAACGTGTAATGTAAATGGCAAGATTGAGCTTTTTAAAAATGTATTAACTAAATAAATAATTAAAAAATAAATAAAATACTGTGCTACTGAGCATTGGTATTTCTAGCAGCATTACTCCCAAATTCCTGTAGAGTAAAATAACCAGAACATCTTCAGTACAAGAAGTTATTACAAGAAGGTCATTACAAATTGAATATTTAAGGTTTTACAACCAGAGCCTGATATCAGATTGAATAAGCCTTAGTGTAGTGATCTTATGTATATGGAGTGAAGATTCTGTGGAAGGTGAGCTTCTAAAGCTCTCATAATAGCTTTCATCCTCTTGAAGCCTGGCAACAAGCAAAAAGCATCCCTCATTCAAACACACTTTATTATTGAAATGAGCTCAAAGGAAGCAAGATTGCTTAAGTGGAATCAGGCCAGCAGTTGATGGCTGAGTGTGAGTGTGTGTGTGTGTGTGTGTGTGTGTGTGTGTGTGTGTGTTGGCTCATTACCCAGTCTATAATTTGAGATGTTTTTATGATGAAAAAGCCACTTGGTGACAATCAAAGAGCATCTGAAAGCCTGAGCGCACCTAATGCCTTTTCCACTGATTGAGCTACAACAAGGAAACACAGAGATCGATAGGATAGCAAACCCAGAGAGAAAAGAGGGAGAGAGAGGGGAGATTGAGTTTAGAACAGACAAATCCATAAACAGCAAGTGTTGAGCTGAATATAATGGAATTATCTTTTGTCTAATAGCCTGTTTGAAGTGCTTAGCTAAAGAGGAATATGCTAAATAAGAATAATAAAAAAACAGCTGCTTAAATCCATTACAGCATATAAAAAAGAATGTGTGCATGTATGACACATTACACACACATTACATATTACAGTCAAAAAGGGAACATCTGGCAAACTGTAGTATGTATAATAGTGAGATAACAAACCGCGGACCTTAATGTTTACTCTCATCACAGGTCATTTACTGGAACAACCACCTTAGAAATTAATACGAGGAATGTTTATCTTTATTACTGACACCAAAAAGATTAGATGTTGCTTAGATGGTTCATTATCCCAGCAATTTAAGCTCAACTAATGATGATGTATGATGAAAGGAGAGAGTGAAATGTCGCCTGCTGAGAGCAACAGATCTTCACGGCCTCAACTGCATTTAAGGGAAACATCAATAGAGGCTGCGTTCAGAATCTGATAATAAAGAACATCGCTTACAAGTTTACAAAAAAATGATTATGGCGGCAATGAGGGGGAATTTACTAAGAATGAATTATTCTAAATGAAAGTGCAGTTTGTTTGTGTTATTTCAGCACCCGGTTCACTAAACGAATTACGCAAATCAGGCAACGACACAAACACGCCCACTAAATCTGTGCTGAATGCGAATTACTAATGCTTGGTTGCATTGGCGGCTGCTTAACTGCCGAATTTACTGGTACCATATTGGTTATTGGGCAATATTAGAGTTTAAAGGTTGATAGTGAATATATAATGACTGATATTGAATCTTTACAATTTTAATTGCTCATTTCTATTAGATAAGATCTCGCTTAAAATTTTTTTTTACAAACATTAAGACAAAATAATTTTATAACATGTAAACAATGTTTAAACAACTTGGGCTCATTGGGAAAGAAAACAAAAACAAAAACAAACGTACCCATGGTGAAATTTCCACAAAATTATATTTCATTGCTTCTTTCACAATAAAGTGAAATGTCCAGTGAGTGGAGCTAAAAGCGTGTTCAGTTTTATCCAAAACAGATGAATGTGAATCCAATTTTCTGTGCTTCTAGAAGTTGATTTTATTTTATTTATTTTTGAGATTTTTTATTGTGACTCGTGATTCACAGGACTACTATCAGAGCACTTGGTATTACAAGTGCAGTACTATACTAGGTGAGGTAGCGAGCAAGTTTACTTCACTAGAAAATCCATACATTTCGTGCTGGTTATGTTATACAAACATAAAAATGTATTAGTTTACAAATTGTGCACTATGGTAAAAGTGTTTTGAGGTCATAACATAGTACTGTGCAAGCAGCTGTGATTTATTGATAGTAAATTTGCCCCAGTAATTATAATTTGCATGAAAAGAATAAAAGCTGCTGGGTTTTGTTGTGTTTAACACTTTTTAAAATGACTATGAAATTTCATATTGTACATTATAATGATGTGATTTAAATAAATTTGTGATTTTGCCTACTTTTAAAATGCATTTAAAATGACCTTATTTTAAAGACAAAATAGTACATTTATCGGTTATCAGTCAATACACAAAAATAATTATTTATTGGTATCAGTTTTAACCTCTTAAGACCCGAGAAAATTTTTTTAGGAAAAAAATTGTTTTTTTCATGTCTTTAAATTGTTTAGAGCATTTAGAATAATGTAAAAAAAAAAAAAAAAAAATTGAAAAACTAAAAAGACATGAATGAACATGCATGGGCAAAAACAATTGATTTTTTAAATCACCAATACATTTTTAGTTTAAAATTTTTAAGTTTTTTTTTTTTTTTTTTACCAAACTTTGTATAAAGATGATTCTCAACTATGTTATAACAGAATGATTCGATATACCTTTTTTCTTTATGCAAAATGTGTGTAAAATGGCCATAAATGGGTTTTCTCATTATATACAATGTATCTATATACTAAATCTAATTTGCATATTAATGCGTTTTTGGGGCAAAAAAGAAGTGTAATAATGGGAGTAATAATTGACCAGATTTTCACAAAATTATATAATATTTCATAGAATATTGAAATATAATTTCTTTCCCTATTCATTTGTTATGTCTCCCAAAATGTGTAATAAACATGCTTTTAGTCCCGGTGTCCTCATATGAGGACATGTATGAAATCAACGTCCTGTTTCGTAACAGAAAGTCATATTTTGATTTGAAACCCCATAACATTTTCCTGAGATGTTGATTTATGACACACAATTTAAAAATTAGACAGATTTAAATGATAATTACAAAATATTATCATATTTCCATAAGAGTGTCACTAAATTAATTTCAGACATTTTTGAAGACCAAGGAGAGGGAGCGGTCATGGTGAAACATCCAATCATTTGGTATCTCTGAAAAGCCCTGAATGTGCTCTGTACAGGACATCCAGGACATCTTAAAACTGCGGCATGTATAGTCTCAGAGAAATTCACTAAAATATAATGTCCTCATATGAGGCCGCAGGGTCTTAAGAGGTTAATACAAGTGCATCCCTGAAGTTTATTGAATTTGCCCCTGAGTGATTAAGGAAATACCGTAAAGAGTCAAATATGGAGAGAGAGACACATGCACACCGACACAACCCAATGACCTGTGAAGTATTTTCCAGGTCAGCAGATTAGAGAGCAGAGTTTAGGCTAAAAATGTGCAAACAGTTTAACTTTGATTACAGCCAATGAGCTCCCCATTAAAACCATTAAACTAATTACAGTCTCCTTCAGGACAGGGGATCCACAGTCCACTCTAAAACACAAACACACACACACACACACACACACACACACTGTGATTCAATGAAGCATGGAATGCTGGGAAGAAGAAAAAACAAGGTAACACAGAGTGTCTTTGTGCAGGACAAGAGTTTAAGTTCACAGTGGAGCTTTGGAAATGATTATATTAGAGCAGTTTCTGAAACACTGCATTGTTTTATGAATAGTTGGACACTAATAGCAAAAGCAGTTACATGTGTTCATGTCCAATATAATAATCTTCTAAATTTGATGTGATACAGAACAGGATGGAAAAGAAAGTCATGTGAGACACTGACACACACTATTGTAACAGAAATATTTCTTTCCTACTTTAAGTATGTGAAAACATGTAATGTGTATTAAAATTAAGAAATTATATCACACAGGTCAGGGAGAACGATTAATTACATAAATTTTTAATCATATTATTATTATTTTATTATTAATTACACTAATTAATACATTACAGTGACAATCCCAGTTTTAAAGGGAACCCACATGATCATTATTTTTGGTTTCAGTATAGTTCTGTAAATATTGCATAAATCCAAATTACACTACAGTTTGGGGTCAGTAAGATTTCTTTTTAAATAAATTAATATTTTAATTCAGCAAGGACAGATTTAATTGCTCAAAGGTGACAGTAAATACATATATAATGTTACAAAATATTTTGATTTCAGATAAATGCAGGTCTTTTGAAATCAGCAAATTAGAATGATTAGAGGATCATGTGACACTGAAGACTGGCATAATGATGCTGAAAATTCAGCTTTGCCATCACAAGAATAATTGATATGTTTAAATATATAATTATATAAATTATACATTTTAAATATATTAAAATATAAAATTTTAAAACATAATACTATTTCACAATATTACCTTTTTTTGGGGGGGGGGGGGGACTACTTATTGCACTACTTTATGTACTAAAAAAAGACATTCTGAATAAAACATGATTGGTGCTGTGGTTGTTAGGTGGTTACTTACTAAAAAAAACAAACCAAAAAAAAAAAAAAAACACAGCTCATTTAAAAAACTAGCTGTTTATGATTGCATGTGGATGGTGATGGAGCAAAAAGAGAGTTTTGCTGTATATAAATTCCAGTTTGTAATTGCTTTACAAGCATCCCGGCAGAAAGTACATAGCTGTGCATTACTAGAATGGAATGTAAAGAAATGTTCCTAAAGGGTAAGAAGGAAGAAAAAAAAAAAAACCTGCAGAGGATCACTATACAGTATGTGTTCATGAAGGAGAAGGCTTTACCACAGTACAAGTGTTCTTATAATGAAACATGACAGAAATTCCCAGATGATCTGTGGTCCTTATCTGATCCCAGAAATGCCACTGGGTTTTAGAATATCATATGGAACTTCTGTCCTTGTGATCATGTATTAAAGCACTGTAATCCATGATCTCTTCTGACAGCGGCTGATGAACTATATGTGACAGTGTGGGTTGAGTAGGGTTGAGTATGGATTGATCTTAGACCAGTATCAATGAAACTGAGAATTATGAAAGAAGGATGATCCTAAATCATGTGTCACTTCAACCCTAATCTAAACAGACATGGCATGCCTTGTTAGTGTCTCACTGATGGGTTTCAAATGTTCTCGTAGCAATGAAAACCACTGAGAGGCCACAATCACAGAGGCTCTCGGTGATGTAAAGCATATGGTCGTAAGTATGTCAAGCAGAATTACCACCAGCATGTGTGTGGGGGTGTGAGAAAGTGTGAGGGGAAAAAAAAGAAAACGAGAGAGAGAGAGAGAGAGAGAGATTGATTTTTGTAAGCACAATGTCAGAAGCAGTAATATAACTCTTTAGCCTTATGAAAGGGCTTCTTGTAATTTTTTTTTTTCTCTCTTCAGGATGGCAATTAGTCCAGCCATTTCATCACCTCATCACTTTAACATGGTCGAATGAATGGCCTTTTTAAACCACTGGTCATTCATCAAAAAAAAAAATAAAAAATGCAAGTATACTCACCTTGGCTTCTATCTGAAACCCTTCACAATTGTGAAGTAAGCTGTCTGGAACATATAAACACACACACACACACACACCCATCAGCTCTTGAGGCCAAACATTCACAGACACTAATGGACATTTCCGTGCTCAATATACTCAATCTATAACCCACAATACAAAGAAGCATTGTAGCAGAGGTCAGGGAGAGGGCAGTGGACAAAACTATACAGACCCCACCTTATCCAACACAACTGACTCACATTATTTTTAAATTAACAAACATGTATGTATGTGTGTATATGCATGTGATACATGCATATCACAAACAATTATATATACATTATTATATACCACAATGCATATAAATATAAAAATAAATATCTGCTGATATATATCCAATATTAAGTCATGCATTAAAAAAACACTAATATTGTTTGATAACCAAAAGATGTATTGTGAAAAGATATATAACAAAGCATGCGCATATGACGTAGGCCAAAGTAGCAGAATAATCAGTTAACAGTACATAAGATATAACACAACATACAAAGAACAAGGTTTAATTGCAAAAATTGTAAATAACAATCTGTAGCATCATTTATATAATACAGCTGTTCACATACTATATTTCCGTATGAATAGGTTTTTATCAATAAACCTAGAACACAACTACCAGAGGTAGGCTACATAATATATGTGTGCCATTAAACATGCAGGCAAGTATGAGCTAACTTTAGTGTGACCATAATTTTAACAATACTGTATAATACTTAATATTTCAGGATAGATTTTCACATGTTAAGATTGAAAAGCATGGTACAAAGCTAAAATAAAACCTGTATTAAAAGTTTTAATAGAACTGCATTTACTATATTTATACAATACAATACATACTCATAAATGTATACATACCATCTAAAAGTAGGACTACTAAAAATGTGATTATTAAAACTCATTTAAACCAGATTCCAACCATGTGAAATGAGTAATGAAAGAAGGAAAGTGTGATCTATGATGTTAATACACGATTAGCATTGATTTAGCTAATTTAAGTCACTTGCTGGTGTGTGATTAATTACCATTGCTACTGTAAACCATATATATGTTTGTGTGTGTGTAGTTTTATCCAGATAAGGATGAATTGGATAGCATGGCTACTCCGTGCTTTATTACCTAGCATCTGTTTCAATTTGCACCTTGATTGATGTTAATAAAATCATCGGTATGACATCTCTCTTTAGACTGAGGAAAACGTATATAATCGTTTTGACGCTAGTTGATAATCCGTGCCAAACGAACGTCACTTTACAGCGGCCTGAACATTCCTAGTGCTCCTGCTCCATCAGCGTGGAGATTCGTATCTGACGCACGTCCCGCATCAAATAGCGTGGTTATCCGTCAGCGTTAAGCGTCTTGACAGGTGACGCTTGTGTGCTAAGTGGCAAGCTAAATGCTTTAAATGTAAATATACTACCTCTGGCACACCGTCTCATTTCCAAGCCATCCTTCATTTCACTTTGTGGCTTCACGGCTTTATGCAAATCGCTCTTCTCCTCTCATTTTCATAGAAATGGATGATTAGTATGTATGGAAGAGAGTGTGTTTGATGGTGTTCGAACATGACGTCCCTAGCGTGTGCGTGTATGTAGATGAATGTGTGTTTTGGTTGAGTTTGAACATTCTGTCCCTCGTGTGCATTCTGGTCGCCATTTTTGTCCCGTCGCTGTGATTCTTATAAATCCAGGCCCGGGGGACATCAAGGATTCCGTTTGTGTCCTATTTTGCAAATCCTGTTTAAAAAAAAAAAACATGTTGATTCTGGAGTGTTTCTACCTCTCTATTATCCAACTGTATTTCTTTGTCTTGCACTGTTTGTTCTGCATATTCTCGGCATGGTGTCTGTTTCAACAGTTTATCTGGTTTTCACTGTTTTTTTTTTTGTTCAGAGTGTCTTTCTTCCTCTCATGTAGCTCTGTGGTTCCCTGGGAGGAGTTTAGATGAGGACTCATTCAGAGATGTGAAACAGCCTGTGACTGTTAAGCAGAACCAGAGATTTGAGATTCGAGCCCTCTAAGGACTTTGTGGACCCCTATAGATGTCTTTGAGTCTTTCGCCTCTCTTTTGGGTGGTCAAATCAATAGCAAGATGTAAACTGACCCCATGTTTGTATATAGTTGGTGCTTCCTAAGGAAAGTATCACTATTTTAAAATAACACAACTTTCTTTTCCACCTGCCGTCACTTAAACAATAGACAAAACAGCTATTTGGATGTCATTTTAGCAGACTTGCATTCAGGTCTGGCTGCAATCTGGTTTTAAAGGTCACTTTTAATGATGCAAATAATTCCCGATAGATAAAGTCATGTCCCAGACTACATTTTTCTCTGAATACTCTGAAACACATGACAGATTATCGGTACTTTTGGTTCTATGGACTCTCTTAAACACACTTTTCAGTCTACTAACAAAAACAAGTTTACTGACAATGGTTACTAACATAACCAATCAAACGTCATTTACACCATGACTCAAAGTTATGTATTTAATTCACTAGTGGAAATTACAGTTTAAACATTTTTTTGTAATAAAATATCAGAATCTATTGTCTTGCTAAGGGTAATTTCATAACTTCCATTTTACATACTTATATAGTATGTTTTATAATAATACTCAGGGGTGCACATAAGTGGTCCGCAGGTCCGCATGTGTAACCAAAATAAATTAAAAAAAATGCGCTGTATAAATAAGTTCTGACAGCGCATTTGTGTACCAACATGGTTGACAGCTGTTAATGCACAATTAACAGTACAAAACCATAGTGTATAAGATTTCTATTCAAACTGAAAGCATAAATCTTGGCTATCTGTGGCCGTTTTCAAATAACAATGCATTTCATTCACTGACGCTCTTCAATCGGAAGTGCTAAACCCAAGAGCGCATATACTTACTGGCCGGCAACCCGCCAAAATAATGCTGATTTTAAGTTTGAAAATTATGAAAATTCATATATGTATATAAAAAAGAAGAAGTGGTAAATATTTGCATTTTATTTTTAAGTTTACTATAAAATAATTGTATTTGTATTAGGGCTGTCAAAGTTAACGCGTTAACGCATGTGATTAATCTAAAAAATTTAACGCGTTAAATTTTTTTTAACGCAAATTAATTGTTTGATAAGGCTTTACCCCAACTTCTTGCCATCATCGCAGCGCGGAAGGTTATCTATCATTGTGTGATAAGGGTACAGCAAACCAGTGTTGCCAGGGTCGGCAGTTTTCCCGCACATTTGTTGGGCTATTTTGAAAATGCAGTCGTGGGAAAAATTGCAGAGCCGTGGGTTGCGTTTTTTTGGGCTACTTTTATAATGTAGCTACCGCAGCCGCCCAAAGTGTATATAGACAAATAAAAATGAAAATAGATCCTTTTACTAATGTGTATTATACTTGGAATGCATACCTTGCAACTTAAGAAAGGAGAGGCGGTTGTAACATACATGAGCCAGAGCATAGGCCTACATGTTAAGGCTTTTACACAGCAGAAATAAACATGACAACAGCCATGCTATTGATTATATAAGATAATAAACACACGATTACGATAGGATATAGTTTGTATGTGATTTTCTTGAGATTTGGATATGTTCATAACAATAATGAATGCGTACATCTGAAATGCTAATTTGTACAGTGATAAAAAAGGCTATAATTAGCATATTTTAACAACAGTAAACGACCAAATTCCACATGTGATTGCAAAAGGAAGTTATTACAAACACTCGACGGTGGTTTAAAGTGAGTTTTAAGTAAAAGTGCACTGTTAATCTCATAAATTGTCTTATGTAGCATGATGCTAATGTTAGCTCTAATGCACCTGCAGAACAGGTCCAATTCTTCTTCATAATGGATTTTGTCATAATACTTCACGTGAGGCCGCAAGAAAATGTTTTGTTGTATTTATTTAGAAATACTTTTGATAATAGTTGGGTAAATGTATACTGGGATTGAAGCGATGTGGCTTGGTAAATGTTTTATTGCCAGTATAAAGGCTGATAATGGCTGAATAAAAACAAAAGAATAATGATAAAAGATTAATAAGGATTATGTCTCATACCTGAAGGAGGTGTGAGAGGTTCTGTTTCCTTAAACTAGTTTGTCATGCATTTCTTTATTTCTACACATTTACAGGTAAATCCTAGTATTTTAAATTTGCAGTTAATGCGATTCATTTTTTTAATCGATTGACAGCACTAATTTGTATTTAATACTCCCTTTTAATTTTAAAATATAATAGTATCATCACACTTTATTATTTAGTTTACTATTTTATTTTTAAAAATACTAACTAAATAAGTGCAATAATATTATCACTATTATTAATTTATTTTTTATAGTTATATTTAATGGGTCACACTACGTGCAGTGTGAGGACCAAACCAAATCTCCAGGTTCTCTCATGAGGACCAGGCTGAAAAACTTATGTGCCCCCCGATAATACTTTTAACAATAATTTGACAAAAATACAGCCTGAATGGAAATGATGTGCAATAAAAAAAAATACTGTTCATGAGTGTTATTTGTTCAGCTTTTATTAAGAATAGTTATCAGAGAATAGTTAATAAAATATATATATATATATATATATATATATATATATATATATATATATATATATATATATATATATATATTTTTTAGAATAGTTTAGATTACCATCATTTTAAAACATAATAATGCGTATTTCAGTATAGACTTTTGCATGTTAAAGAAACAATCATAAATGTACACTATCGTTCAAAAGTTTGGGGTCGGTAAGATTTTTTAAAAGACGTCCCATGCTCGCCAAGTCTACATTTATTTGATCAAAAACATAGTAAAAACAGTAATATTGTGAAATTTTACAATTAAATATATATATATATTTGAATAATTAAGTAATTTATTCCAGTGATGGCAAAGCTGAATTTTAAGCATCATTACTCCAGTCTTCAGTGTCCTTCAGAAATCATTCGAATATGCTGATTTGCTGCTCAAAAATTCATTTCTTTTCATTACCAATGTGGAAACAGCTTTGCTGCTTAAGATTAATAACCCCAAACATTTGAACGATAGTGTACACAGCAACCAATTTAAACAGGACTACTAAAATTATCAAAACTCATTTAAATCGCTGGATTCCAGAGCATATTCTCTACTGACAGAGAAAAAAAGAAAGGAAAAAAAAGTCCAGGTGATCCAAGCATTAAGAGATACTCAAGTCTATATAATGGGAAAGCTGAAGGCTTTAACATGGCACAGGACCAAAGCGTATATATGTGTGTATCACAGTAATCTCCTTTAATTTCCCATGCATGTGAACTGTATTGATTGCACCCCAGGCAGTTCCTTAAACCAGCTAGTTACTGCAACCTGTAAGCGTGTGTGTGAGTACGTTACACACATATGTGTGTCTGAGTGTATATTGACCTGAGGTGTTAGTTATAGCCTGGTCCTCTGAGTGCTGACCATACAGAACTGCCAGTCAAACTCAGGGTATGCCCAGAGCAACTGCTGATTAATTCACCCATCACATGCAGAGAGAAAAAGACAGGAAGAGTGGAAAAAAATAGAACTATGAAAGTGACTGACAGTTCTTCATATAAAAAGACGAAATATGACAGTAGAAATTATACCTGTAGAGACAAATAGATGAAGCTGAGGCACACTGCTCAATAGAGACGACCAAAATGGCAGTGAGCAAGCGAGACAGAGAGAACAAAGGGAGAAGAAAGAAAGAGGGTCGAGTCAGTGGGGGGCTGTAAGCTGACAGAGCAGTTAAAGTGTAGCCAGAAGCTAAGATTACCTCTGATCACTGGTCTCACCATCCCTTAGAGTTATCGTACAGACACACACACACACACACACACACACACACACACACACACAGTGACACTCGCACATTAAACATGCCTATAATCATACAGTGTTAACGGTGCTGTAAAACATTATACTGAGAACATGATTTATATGATATACTGGGGAATACTATATGCATGCAGCTATTGTCCTCATTTGTAAGTCGCTTTGGTTAAAAGCCTTTGCTAGCTGACTAAATGTAAATGTATATATATATACACACACACACACACACACACTACTATTTGAATGTTTGGGGTCAGTAAGTTAGTTAATTAGTTAGGTAGGTAGGTATTAATTAAATTGGGCAAAAGTGACAGTAAAAGTGACAGTAGGATCATGTAACACTGGAGCTTTTCCATAGGGTTATTATAGTTAACTAAAACTAAAACCATAATTCAAATTTAAAATAATAAAACTAAGTTTCTCAGTGATACTAAAATAACACTGCTTTGCCATACATTAAAATAGAAAATAGTTATTTTAATTGTAATAATATTTCACAATAATACAGTTTTTACTGTGTTTCTGATCCAATAAATACAGCCTTGGTGATCACAAGTGACTCCCCATAAGACTTAAACCCCAAACTTTTAAAAAGCATATAGCATACTTTTTTTTTTTTTACTAATCTTGACACCACAAGCATTAGAGTTTAGCTAAAATGATTACCATAAAACTTTTAAGTTCTTCTGTTTAAAACTGCTGTGGCAGCACATGCCTTGCAATTCCTTGCAACTTTTCTAAGTTTCTAAGAACTATCAGAAACCTCTCTCACCAAAAAGGGGTTGAGGGCAATATTAGCACAATGCATGCATGGATGGACCACATACTGTGATTTGGGATGTTCTAATTCTAGGCTTGCATACTATTAAGACAGAAAACACTCAAACTGGGACACTGACTACCTACATACTCCACCCACAGGACTTAAACCTAACCAGATGTCCACCCACCTAAAAAGTACTCCTGCTCCATACAAAAGGATGAACTTTAATAACAAACATATTTACTGAAATATTCAAGTAAGTGCTAAACAAAACTACACATTTCACATTTCTTCTGTAAACACAATGCCTTGTCTCATAGACTTCCAAAGTAAGTGCATTAGTGTGACATATCAGTCTTAAAATACAGGATGTATTGTGTTTGATAACATTATGGAAATTACATTTCTGGAATAAAATGATTGCCAGTTTTAATTCATATTTTATGGTTCCTAAATACACAGACTTTTCATTGTCACATATTTAATAATAATTTGATAAATGCACAGCTTCCAAAAAATAAATAAATAAATAAATAAAATTAAATAAATAATTTAGAGGCTTGTTTGGTATTGCCAGTTCAACAACACACCACAAATGCAGCCCATACACCTTAAGCTGTACTTAACTCGGGATATTCCTGTAAATTCCTGAAAGGCCAAAGTCACATGCTGAATTATTCTGTCGCGTGGTTGCAACACAGAAAAACAGAGAGAGATTTAGTCAGAGGAGGTTTAGTTCTCGCCAGGTGGACTCCATCTTGGCTCTGATGGCTTTGTGTTAATGGAATTAAAGTGAAACTCCCAGAATCCTCTATTCCGCCTCAGATATGCAGCTCGAACAGCTCAGCTGCGCTAAGCTCATCCTTATGCCCTCAAATCAGCTCTCTGCCACCTTTCCCCATTCAAACAACCTCCTCATCCCTGTTCCCTCACTCCCTCTCTTCCTCCTTCCATCTCTCACTCATAGTTTCTTAGTCCCACTTAATACCTTCTTTCTTCCCTATGTTTCTGCCTCCAGTGCGTTTTCCCCCTAACACTCTTTGATCCTCAGCTAATACCCCATTCTTTCCCTCTTTTTCCATTTTTTTTTTATATCTTTCTCTTTCTCCATTCATCCTCTTTTATTTTCATCTCCGCCACCTAGGCGACGTTCACACAGTATTTTTGCGATTGACAACCTAACAGGTGTGACACTCGAATTTTCCTGCAAGACTGTACAAACAACCGATTTCGAGCCCATACTCGATTAATTCCATAGCCGTGAATAACACCTAAGTGACAGTTATAAAAAATAATGAAAACACAGATGTTTCTATAAAGCATTACTTTTTCATGTAATATCCCAAGATTTACATAAAAATGCTTAATGTTTATTCATTATATATTCAGTATATTCTCTAAAATGACAATAATTGATTTATGTGCCATTTGTTATAAGTTAATTTCATTTAACTAAATTAAAAAAAAACAGTAATCATGTAGATTTACTGTTCAATCAATTTACTGTTCAATTAAAACATATAATGTTATGTTTCTAAAATAAGCTGTTCTTTACAACTTTCTATTGATTAAAGAATCCTGAAAAAAATTCTAATCCTTTCCCAAACAAAAAAATAATAAAACAGCTGTGCTAAACAGTTGATTTTTTTTAAGTTTAAGTAATAAAATAAAATAAAAATGAATGAATGAATGAATGAATGAATGAAACCCTCAGATGACACACTGCTCATATCTATTTCAATACGTTACCAAAACTCCATGTGGAGAAAAAAAAAAAAAGAGTCAGTTCCCCTGGTTGCAGAATTCAGTTGTCGCACAAAACTTGTTTATAACCGAACTGCGTGTGAACGTATCTGTATTTACCGGGACTGACAACTGTATACTATTGCTTCGTAGCTATTTTTTCCATCACTCCATCTCCATCTCGGTCCAATTACAATCTGATCCTCACCTGCCACGCACATCCCTCTCAGTCTCTCTCCTCGCTGTCTGAGCATTCTGCCAGCTGGGTGTCTTTGTGCCTGTTTAACCGCTAACTGCTTAGGCTCCCTACAGAGATGGCGCGAGAGAGAGGGAGAGAAAGCGGCAGGGGTGGAGGAGTTCTCAGAATACTAAAACACACTCCTGTTTACCAAGCCCCGACCGCATCTGAATCTAGAGCAACACGCATCAGGTCAACAGCTCTTTAATATGCGAGCAAACACAGATAGTTCCCTGTCATCTGCATTCTTTTAAAGACGGCGGCGAGTGTAAATATGGAGATGTTAGAAACTGCCGACTAGTTTTAGCGGGGAAACATGCTTCCGCAGACGGCTTGATTTTCATTTCGAACCAAAACAAGGAATCCCGATAATTTCAAGTACACACAAACCCGCCCTTCAGAACATGAGCTCGTGAGCAATTACAAGTGTTTTCCCGCTTTTCCTTTTCTCGCTCTCTTCGCTCTCTTGGGCCTTTTTTCTGGTTGTGTATTTGTACAGCTGAGAGACTTATCCCGGTTCCTCTAATTGAAGGCGAATTTTATTCAGCAAACACACTCATTTTGGGGCGGTGTGTGTGTGTGTGTGTGTGTCAGCCGTGTATAATGATGTAACCGTTGGTAATATGCAGCACTTCCTTAGCCAACTCCAGATGGCAGAGTTCATCCTCTGGCTCCACTATAGTTCACCTCCTCTTCTCCTCTGAATGTAAAGGGATGGGCGGCTGTCCCAGCATGCTCTGGGACTGAAGCTAAACAGCATTTCTCTGTGCCAGTTCCGCATGAGAGGGGTGACAGTGCTGATGAGTGTCCTTTAGAGGCAGTCATAGCTGTGGTCAGGACTGGGGAATGAGCTGTTTGATGTGCTGTGGTGGGACGTGGTGATAATGGACCATTCTTCAGACAACTCTCACACACTTCCAGAGTTCCGTTTGATATGCCGTGGAATGGGGAAGTTAAGATGGCCGTCAAGCTTCATGCCCTGAAGTGATCCCCTGAGCAACTCTGTGTGTGTGTGTGTGTGTGTGTGTGAATGAGTATATCAAGTCAATGCTGGTCTGGGCAGCTGGTCTTCCTGAGAGGTTTAGATCTAAAGGTTAGTTCTGGTTTAATCCTTTGTATTGAAGACTTCAATAGTTTCCTTCAACCCATTCTCAATCCCTAAAAACGAAAGAACAGTCAAGCACTTTTAGCACTATTAAGACACTAAAGGTACTCTTAAGCATCACTATGTAGACAAACTAATTGACCCTTCGCAAAGACCCGCCCCCCTTGTTACTGTTGCTGTGTCCGACAAGCCATGGCGCTCTCACGCTTCACATCATGTTTTCATGCTATGAAAAATATATTGCAGATCAAAGAGAAAACTGACAGCGCGCCAACAGACAAGACAGAGCAGGTTACTTTAGGTATAAAACAAAGTCTTCAATTTCGTAATTTTTGAAAAAATTCAAACAACTGTTCTGTGGCTCTTCAATGTGTTGTGGCAGATCACTAGCGCCTCTCTTCCTCTTTACTAGTTGTAGCATGAAGTAAACATGAATGAACATCAAAAGGTATTTTGTTTCAACCACTGAAAGACATCAATACACACTTTCAATTTTTCAAATTGAAGTCCACTAACGTTAATCTACTCTCCTGTCAGATTCGGTGTTATGATTGGTCAGAATGCCTGTCAATCAAAATCCTTGTGAAGGGTCAATTCTGTTGCTTTCTTTGGTTTGCCATCAATAGAGACGTGAAGAGCACAGGAATTTCATTGTCATGAAATTATACATTGGGGTATAATTTTGTTATTATGACATATGTTAGGGTATGATTCTCAATTTAAAGATCCACAGTAATTTTATTTGAATTACACTATTTAGTTATTTTTTAACACCCATCCTGACCCTTACCCCAGCTTTAACTATTTTAAGGGGGAAAGGGAAGTGGTGTGTGGCCAAGTATGGTGACCCATACTCGGAATTTGTGCTCTGCATTTAACCCATCCAAGTGCATGCACACAGTAGTGAACA
>JAFVLL020008619.1:0-23605 GCA_021397915.2 Tor tambroides
TTTGGTAATTTCATGACTTAACTGACGACAGAACTACATCGTATGCTCATAGTTTCTTGTGCGCTTATTTATGATGACGCGATCAGAGCGTGCGCAGTGACGGCTGACAGGACAGGAAAGTTTGTTTTACTGACACATAGCCTAACAGCATCTCATTGTTCAACTGAAGCTCATTTGGCTGGTGTACCTTTTCCGCGCTCATTTGACTCGCGCCTGGCTCTGAGGCAAAGCTGAAGCACGCGTCTGAAAGTCTCCCGTTTGATTTGGATGCAAAAAAATACACTGGTTCCGCGTCTTAATAAATGAATTTCTTGTCAAGAAAAAGTGGACAAAAACTGCAGTTTTGAGCAGGGTGGCCAAAGGGGTGGCCAAGCTTAGATCAGTGGTGGCCGTGGCCACCCCTGGCCACCCCCTGGCTTTGCGGCAAGCTTTATGCACGCACTTCAGTGCGGAATAGGCTATACGCAAGTGCCTATAGCCTATATTAAAGGCTGGTTTAGTAGGTTATTATATTAATCAATTTAACATCGACTAGTTGACTAGAAGAATCTGTAGTCGGGGGCAGGCCTAAGTGATCAAACTTGTGGTTTTTGCATGGTGGATAGTTAAATAGATGAAAAATCCCATAGAAGGAACCGGTCCATTTTTAAAATAAAATGCTATGATATTACGAAAAGTAAGACTGCAAATCACGTCATGTTGTATTGCTTTGCATGAGTTATGCATGAGTAATGAGTCAAATGTTTTTTTTTTAATATTTTATTTACTTCATCTTCTTTATGTGTGAGGGTGCTATCGGCTTGCTTTGGTCTTTCTTGAGGGTGCTGAAGCACCTGCTAGCCCCTCCCTAGCACTGCCCATGCTCAACTGGTTCCATTAAATCTGCAAATTTAGTGGACTATGTAACACCTCTAATTGTCAAGAAATTACTTATCTCTTGGTCAATTGCCTTTAACTTGCACCATATTTTTTCTGTTTAAATAAAGAAATAATATTATATAAAACATAAATTTAAAATAAAAATGTATTAGTTTTATTATGCTACTTTCAGGGGGGTGTACTTATTTTTGAAACAACATTTTATCACAATATTTTCCTGAATAATTCTGAAATGCTTTTTTTGGTTATATTATAACTCCAAATAACCCTAATATGTCTTCTATGTAAAGAATAACTGATCAGTTCAGAGGGGGATGTACTCATTTATGCTGAGGAAGAACGTGAACCTTACTGAGGTGGCCGAAGACAACCCAAAGATACCCAAGACAAAGGTTGGAAAACATTGTGGTAAAACCGGACATTCTGAGAGCTTGGAGACATATTACAGTAGGTTTGTCTTTGTAGCAGAAATGTAGCCATACCTGTTAATGACAGCTTGGTCTGACTCCAGTCTAAACACACGTGGCTTTGGGTTGCCATCCTGTGCCTTTGGGGTTACAGTTCGCACCTCCACGAAACCAAAGCCCAATCTACAGAGGCCATCCACTGCCTCACCGTGCTTGTCAAAGCCTGCTGCTAAACCAACTGGGTTCTGAAACTTACGGCCCATCACATGCACTTCCTGATGGAAGTAAATGTGGAAACAAATTTTACTTTAAATTTCCCTTAAAAAAAAAAAAAAACACACACACTGAAACAATGTCCTCACCAACTAATAGTGGTAAAGCGATACAGGTTTTTCAGTTACCTATGCCAATATCTAGGGTGGCAAATAAAATGCTCATACACTACTGGCCAAGTATGTGGACAACCACTCTGTAATTAAAGGAAAAATATATAATGCTTACTGGCAAATCTTACAGTCTTACAAATCTTCCATTATATAAGAACACGACTGTCCAGCACACTTGGAGGTTAATTTAAGAAGTAAAAAATCTATGACTGTACAAACGAGGAAAAAATATTAAGAGATTGATTACGTTGTTTACGTTCAAAAGAAAGTAATGTGTCAAATTTGCCATCACTCCCTCAGAGTTTGTATTAGAAACACTCATGCAACAGCATTAACTAATTTTCTGTAATTTAATGTCAAGGTGAGAAAACACAACGTGTAGTGTTATAAATGTACATTAAAATGTAAAAATGAAAATGTAAAACAACTCTGCTAGATTTATGATGTTAATAACTACGGAAATGCGTCATCAATCTGTGAAAAGGACCCATATAGCTATTTATCACAAATATTTAACACACTGACCAGTGAGGCTGGGTCCTTGTAGTTGCTGTAAGGCACAAGTCCAAGTCCAAGACCAATCACCCGGACAGCCATGACATGAGCAGTCTCTGCTCCCACAAATTTCTGCAGCACAGGCATGAGAGCATTGGCATAGAAAAGCTCATCTCCGGAGGCTGTGAGGTATCCCAGGAATACGGCACTGCCACATCCTATGATCTTTAAGGCATCTTTCGCTTGTTTCTGCAAAGATCAAGAGAGGATACTTAAGCAACAAGAGACCACACTTTTTTTTTTTCTATCATCTGTCTGCTGAACTCAAAAAGATAGTACCCCATTTTAGAGAAACTACCCCAAGCACACATTATAAACGTACACTAAAGCTCAAAACTGAATATGTAGGCTTATCAAAGATTTTGCATTTAGTACTGAAATTTTGAAATGTGCATATATTACGAGCCATGTCAGTATCCACTAAAATTTCAAAGATTTTAAAACAAATAGCCTTACCACTAAAAAGCCTTTATCTTTACAAAACGTACTTGGTCAGCACTATGTATCAGTTTTAGTGTAATACCATAGTACTGAATGTCACCATATTCATATATTGTGATATTTTAATGGTAAATGTCCAAAATACCCAAGGTATTATCCTGGTATTTTTTGGTAGTGTAATGCATTTAAAGTTACCACAGCAATCAAATAAACTGAGATTTTCTCACATTACAGTGTTTACTGTGATTTTATATTCATACAAACTGGGAAAATCAGGAGCTGATTCAACTTAAGACGCAAAAAAACAAATAAAAAGTGCCACTTATTTATATGTAAATGCGTGCTCAGCTTGATCTGGCGACACTTTAATAAAACACAAAACTTTATCTAAGAACAGCGTTACTTCGTCCCGCCATGAGTGTTGTGTGACACAATCCAAAAACCGTGCGTGCAGCACGTCGCTGTTCACTTCCTGAACGAAATCTCGCGAGAATGAAGTAGAGGCGAGCCCCCGCGGGCGAAATTAATTTGAGGTAGGCCCTATTTGTTATATAACACAGCGAAATGTGTGATATGAACAATTAATTGAGTGAAAATATTGTAACTTTCAACAATGTTAATTTTGACAATATAAGCACAGTTTCTGTTGCACTGGATAAAAGAGAGACGTGTAATATTTTAATATAATATTTTATTACTTAATATTTAGTTCTAAAATTACATATATTTTTTAAAGTATAAAAACGTTTCATGTTTTAGGACCTGAATCTATAGTACGTCCATAACCTTTTTATATGTACCATCTACCATGGTATTACAAGGCCATTCTTTGAAATACCTTGAAGTACGTAAATACCATCGTCCATGGTTGTCACATTGTTCTATACTATGTATCAAAATTCATTGGAATTACCATCAGCATACCATGGTTTTTACAACTAGTGCTTCTGCTTATTTTTCTGTTATACAGTGTTAAGTATTTAGTAATACAGAGAATGACAATGAACTCTTTTCCATCATCACTGCACAAATTAGTGTGACTTAAAATCAAAATGTCTTTATTTCACAAATCTGTGATCATAGATAACAATGTATTGGAGGCTTTTGGAATGGAGAGTCTTGGTTTAAAGTCAGATTTTGCATGTATTTGAGTGCCTGCTCCCATTTCCCTAATGAAGTTAGTTCACATTCACTGTTTTCACAAAGTGAGATTTCAGATTTGCCTAAGATGTACGTAGGCTCCCTGTTTTTTAGTCCACACAAACTTTCCTAGGCTGAAGGTTGCTTTTCAGCTATTATCAGTCATGGCTTTCTCAAAGCAAGTGCTTGTTTATTGTTGGATTTCAAGTTTTTTGATGCCGCTTACAACTTGTAAGGATGAATCAGAAGAAAGTGGACACGAGAAATATGCTTATGGCAGGAGAATTCTGGAAATTCATGAGGGAATAGCATATGAGTTTGTTCAGGAATCCATGCCATGGGCTGAAGCTCATGAGAGCTGTGACAAACAGGGGGGACATCTTCTGAAGGACTTGAATGTTGAGATTAAGGAGCTCATACAAACCCAGGCTACAGAAACTGGACCGTGGTGGGTCAGTCGGGAGTTGATGTATAAAAATTCCATCAGTCGTGAGTAAAGTTCACAGTTTTCCTACCTGTAGATCGTCTATACTTTTTACTAACCCTTACCACTATATAACAATGAAAGTCAAACCTGTGCCTAAAATAGAAAGTGCTGATAAATGGTGTAAGTTAAATATAACACCTTGTCTCATGAGAAGTTTTTGATTTAAGTTTTGGGTTACGCTTTAGTTTAGGGACCAATTCTCACTATTAACTAGTTGCTTATTAGCATGCATATTACTAGCATATTGGCTGTTTATTAGTACTTCATGTGCACATATGTGACCCTGGACCACAAACCAGTCTTAAGTCGCTGGGGTATATCTGTAGCAATAGCCAAAAATACATTGAATGGGTCAAAATGATTGATTTTTCTTTTATGCCAAAAATCATTAGGATATTAAGCAAAGATCATGTTCCATGAAGATATTTTGTAAATTTCCTTCTGTAAATATATCAAAACTTAATTTTTGATTAATAATATGCATTGCTAAGAACTTCATTTGGACAATTATAAAGGCGATTTTCTCAATATTTTGATTTTTTTGCTCCCTCAGATTCCAGATATTCAAATAGTTGTATCTCGGCCAAATATTGTCCTATCATAACAAACAATACATCAATGGAAAGCTCATTTATTCAGCTTTCAGAGGTTGTATAAATTTCAGTTTCGGAAAATTGACCCTTATGACTGGTTTTGTGGTCCAGGGTCACATATTGTGCATGACCATATTTTACATCCCTACCCAATACTTAAACTTAACATCTACCTTACTAAATATTAATATGCAGCAAATTAGGAGGCAAAAGTCATAGTTAACAGTTAGGTGATATTGAAAATTAATCTGCAAACTAAAGTGTGACCAAGTTTGGTATTCCAATGACTTCCTGGAGTTTGTATGAAGGAATTAATTTGATTAGGCAGGGCAAACTGATATTAGTACAGTATTTTAGCAGGTATCATGCTGTTCCTAACATACTGCCTTGTCTAAAAATAATTGTTCAGTTAAAACCAATAAGACCTGATGCTATATGAGAACACAGAAATCAATGTATTTATGAAGAACCTAGTATGTAATCTCAAAAATATCTTCAATCTCCAAGGAACCATATAGTAATACAACTCAAGATCACTATACAAATGTCTTTACTGATCCGAAGGAGATGTAAAGAGCCACTGAAGAACCTTTATTTTTACCTTAAGAGTATATGGCAATGAAATAAATTACACTATTTTATTCATAGAGATTTTTTTATATATATATATATATATATATATATATGTTTGGGTGTGTTTACAGGATTTGAACCTGTCTCGTATTCCCCTGTTAAAAATGATGGCAATGATGTCAATAAAGATCGCTTTGCTTGCACCTATATGGTCAAAGATCCATTTCAGCTGGTGACCACACCCGACTGCAGCATGAGCTTTAGCTCCCTCTGCACACGAGGTACAGAAACAAATCACCTCTCCTCAACACAAACTTAATATAAAACAACACTGTTTGATGAGGTGAATCAGAATAACTGGACAGCACAGAAATGAGATCGCTTACTACATATTTTCTTTTAAATATGGAACAGAATGTAATGTCGTATTTATGCTGTTACAGTTTTAAAAAAACATCTAACATCAAGTGAAGCAAACAAAAGGAGCCGCAGAAGTCTTACTGACACATTGGCGTTATTGGAACAGAATGTAGGAAACACTGATGAGGTTTTGCAGGTTGGTGAGGTTATTCACTAAAAGAATATGGTCCTATGTTTTATTTCCATAAAGTTCTTCAGGACTATTTTATGAAAATAAATGGGAAAAAGAAAGGTAGAGTTTGGGATAAGGGTATGAAAAAGTTAAAAGAAAAAAGATCAATTTTATTGTAGAAATTAGTGATATACAAGACCACTTGGCATCTGTGAGCTTGCTTAAAGTGACTTATTACACACCATGATGAATGTCTTTCGTTTGAACTGGTTTACGACTGTAAAGAAGTTAACTACTTGATGTTTTTATAAGGGACTGGACCATAATCAAACACTGTGTGAATAATATCATTAAAAAAAATGGACGTAGGCCCAAGTTATCCGTATATTTACAAGAGTTTACATACAAAGTAAATTATAGTCTCAACAACAATTCATGAGCTCATGATAATTTTAACCCTTCTTTTCGATCTTGCAGAATGCCAAAGGATTGCTAAAGGATTTGGAGACAACAACAGAAGAACTATCGAAGGACAATAAGGTGATTCATACATTATATTATACAACATTAATTATTAATACATCACATTATTGTATATAGTATTTAATAATCAGGCTCAAGTATTTTTTTTTCTGTTGGTCTAGCATATCAGATTTGTATCAACCTGATTTTTTTTTCAGTAATAGTATAGAAATATTTTTCATTAAACTACATTACATTACATGTATGTATTTATTCATTCATTCATTCATTAAAAAAATAAATACATTTTTAAAAATATTAACCAAGGTTTTAATTTTCAGTATCCTCATTTGTTCAAGCCTGTAAGTCTGCCAGGCATTAATACATGTACATAATCAACAAAAGTAAATGTAGTAACAATCCAGCTTTGGCCTAATAGGGCAAAGAACTGTTCATTTAGCTGGCCTGAAACTCTCTCATGCGGGTCCTGGGCCAACATACCGTCCTTGTTGTTGATCCCTGCATAACACCAATGATAATATTCTCATTGGTTCATAATCTTTAAACCATAATATTGCATTTATAATTCCATTTATTTTCAGCATAACACACTGATGTATCAATGTAAATTGTTTTCTATTACTTCTTAATCGGATAGATCAAATACCTCCAAAACATATATGATCACCTCCAAAAGAGTGCTGTAGAGGATCCAGTCCAGCTTGATGAAATTATGAACAGCACTGCGGCCATGCTTTTGTACTCACAAGAGTGTGACCCTGACAACATGGATGATGTAAGTCAAGTTGTCAATGGATCAAAGGATTTTGAGGCTGATTGTGTCTCTCTAGACAAATGCTTTACATTGTTATAGCTTTTCATCTTGTGAATATTTCTTTTTTTTTGAACAGCTTGAGGAACTCATCACTCTTGCAGGCCACATTTACGGAAAGGCTCTGGCTGCTATTGATAACGTTGTCAAGGAACTTCCAACAGGCACCATTTATGTCACCAGGTCATTATTAGTTGAATGATTACTGGCCTATGTTATCAAATGCATTGGTTCATATTTAATGTGTAGCTGTGTCTCCATAGGCAAGATTCGAGCACCCTGGGGGGAAAAACCATTGGCTCAGTAGATGGAGGATTTTGCCAACTTCCGTCTCTTACTGCAATGACGAGTCAGCTGCCCCCTGGGAATGTCAATGTCCAGGTTTGCTAACATGGCATTCACTGATGTATCAAAGTCCTGATTTTAAACCCGAATCAGCTATATATTTATTTTCGGAATGTAAATATTAACATTTTTTACAGTAGTCGATCTAAAAACTACATTTATTCCATTTACTTTATCAATATAGTACATAAATCTTTCTTCATAATAATTAATCCTGTAACTTGCTCTGCCTCAAAAATGATTCTTTTTTTTTTGACCTTATCAAGCAGTCTTATTATTTTTAACCCCTCCCCTGTCATATAGAGACCATTTACAATCATTTCACAGTCATGATCATGCTTTGAAGATGATAAAAACTTTATTATTACAGCTCTTCCAATTTAAAGAGAATCCATTGGAAACCAAGTCCAACGAAAGCATCACTGGAGCGACTTGCAGCTTTTCTTTGCAGAATGGAACGTCTCCAGTCAAATTCACAAATCTTCCAGAGAACATTGAGGTGAAAACAAATAACTGAACTCATTTTGTTAGATATTAGTTAGAGAACCATATTGAGCTCACGTCATTAATTTCAAGTAGGTGAACATTGAACACAGAAGCATTGACTTGCTCTATGAGATTTGTATGCCATTGTTCTCTGTAAAGCTGCTTTGAAACAATAAGTATTGTGATTATTGTGAAAATTTTTAATTGAACTAAGTAGCTACTCATGATTCTTTCCGTACAGATATATCTGCCTCGGCCTGAAGCCCCTGAGCCTGAAATTGTAGATATAGCCTGGAAACCAGGGTTTACTGTCACCTCAACATTCAACGTCTCAGACGTGAATGTGACTGTGGTTGTTACAGCAATGCCAAATCGAAACGTAACTCTCAGTTTTACTGTGCACCCACCAGAGGAGGCAAACGCCACCTATCTGAATCAAAGCACTAATGTAACGTACAAAGGTAAAGTTTGGAAAATAAATGAATAGTTCAGATGTATTATTCACAGACAGTTGCTAATGTTAATAAGAGATAAAGACTAAATCATCATGAGATTAACATTTCCCCTGTGTTTTTTGTGCAACAGACAATTATCGCTGGCTGATCACCCCTGAAATGAGAAAGGGAATTGAGGGGGCCTGGAAGGTGGCAATATTACCAACTGGTCACTCCTCAGGTGAGAGGCTGACTTTTAAAGTGTCAGTTTTTGTAACCAAGTGCCTGTTTTGGGACACCGACCTTGAAGCCTGGAGTAGAGAGGGCTGCATGGTAAGACTTCACAATAGTTACTCATTTAATAATGTACATTAATATACAGTCCTTTCATGATGTTTATGATATCATGTCTGTCCAAGGTTGGTCACAATACAATGCCGAACCTAACTCACTGTTTGTGCAACCACACAACGTTCTTTGGGAGCTCCTTCTTCGTGATGCCCAACCAAGTTGATTTGTCCCAGACGGCAGCTTTATTTGCCACAGTAAATGAGAACTATATAGTCGTGGTTTTACTCAGCTGCTTCTTTGCCCTCTTTCTGGTGGTTGTAATGTGGGCCTGGTATGCAGACCGCAAAGCTCTCAGAACGGTACGGTATACTAACATTTACTTTCCTACTTAACACTCCTTTGGGTTATTGAGGAGAGAGGTGCTATGACCAAACCTACAGTTTTCATCTAATGGATGATAAAACAGCTGACAAATTCACAGTTAAATGATGAAGTGATTAAGTAATTTTTGGAGATCAGGGGCTGGATCCACAAAAATCTTCAGTTACACTTTATTTTACATTGTCCTTGTTACAGTGTAATTATACATTTAAGTACTGAGTAATATTAATTAACTACATGTGCTTACTATATGGTTAGGGTTAGGATTAGGGTTTGGCTTAGGGTTACTTGCATGTAATTATGCATAATTTGTTGTTATTATAGTAGTTATTATAATACATGTAACACACGTTACAAGGACAACTTAAAATAAAGTGTTACCAAATCTTCTTAAAAAAATGAGTTTCTTAAAAATTCTTTGATGTGCATAACCCTAAGAGCAATTATTTAAAAATGATTAAGATTCTTAAAACAAACAACAACTTATCTTCAGAAAAAAGATAAGAACATTAAGTATTTTTGTTAATTAAAAAGAAAATAGCAGTTGAGAAGAATGCTATTCTTAAGAATGTTTTGAATCTGGCCTCAAAATATGAAGATATTTTTTTTTCCTAATTGAGCTGACAAGTAAATCACATTCCCCTTTTATTTAAAACAGCCACCTGAAGTGCATTTCCAAGTAAAATATAATGGTCATTTGATCTTGTGAAGAGAAGTCTCTTCAGTCACCACAACACCTAGTCTTTAACTTTAACCAGTGTGCTTTATTTATGTCATAATCATCTTTGAAGATGAGCTAGAATTAATTTGACTAGATGGTAAGATCAGCTACAGGTAAAGGGTTTCAGGATACTGGTTTCAGTTTAATAGAGCTACACAGAGTTCTAGAGCACTACATAGTAGGACATTGAGCAATATATTATTAAATAGGTTGCTTTGATTTGTGCATCAAAGTTACAGATGTCTGTTTACTGTGTCTTGATGTTGTCAGTCAGTTTCAAAAGCCAGGATACAAGACACCACTTTTAAATAAATGTAAATGATTTTTTACTTTCACCAGAGTATGATTTTATCTAAATATGTTGAAACTGATTCAACTGCATCCACTGCCTTTGATACACCAAGATCCTTGATACATATGCCTGTAACGTGGTAAAATACGTGTGTCCCCAGCGTAAGATGACTCTGTTGGAAGACAACCATCCATGTGCCTTGTACAACTACCTTGTGAATGTGCAAACAGGCCACAGAAGAGGGGCTGGCACCACGGCGAAGGTGACACACACTGTGTCTATGTGCTTGTTTTCACTTGCCTATGTTTCTCAACTTCGATATATTAGAAGGTGCTTAATTCGAGTCTTTTCTTTGTTAGGTTATGGTGACCCTCCAATTCACAGAAGGCCAAAGTGAACCTTACAATCTGTCTGACCCCGAGAAGCCAGTGTTTGAGAGGGGAGGGGTAGATGTGTTTCTTCTCAGTATGCCCTTCTCTCTTGGAGAACTGCAGAGCATTGACATATCGCATGACAACTCAGGTGGAAGCCCTGATTGGTAGGTGTCTGCATGTCCCGGCTTTTGCATACTTTTTCGTATTTTTGCATAGGAAGGGAGAAACAGAGTACACTTTAAAATGAGGCGAGTATTTTGTGTTGTTTACTATTCCTTTTGTATTTCATTTAATCTTAATTAAATTCACAAACATATACATAAATAAAACACAATAAAATATACATTTAACTAAAAATAAATATCTCCGTAATAAATAAACACATTTAAATTTAGAAGAATATGATTTTTCCAAACATGTGTTGGAACTTGAAATCTATTGAAGCTCCAGTGATACTCTGAATTAAAGGCCAAACCATCAGAGTTTGTGACATCCTTTATCTGATAATGTAAGACTAGCTATTGATTAAAGAATCTTCTGTTTTCATTAAAGAAGGTCCAAATGCTGATTTCACTTTCAAAATTCATCCTTAATCTATGGCAGAGGTGTCCTGTAGGGCCACAATCTGTCAGTCTTTAGATTCAGTCCTAATCAAACACAACTGGACCATCTAATCAAAGTCTTTAACATTACTAGAAACATCTAAGCAAGTGTGTTTAGGAAGGTTGCATAACACTGTCCCTCCAGAAGCAGAACTGGATGGGTGAAAGAAATATGTCTATGAATGAATTTGGTTGCATACGTCTCACACCAGAAAATGTTCCATCAGGTACTTGGACAGAATCATGGTGCAGAATTTACAGACGCAGGACGTCACACACTTTCTGTGCTCCACCTGGCTGAGAGGTGAAACATGCAAGAGGACCTTCAACTCAGCCAACATGAATGAAATTGCAAGCTTTGGGTAAAAATGTCTCATAGAAACTACATCTTATTATTAAACTTATACCTGCACTACCAGTCAAAAGTTTGGACACACTCATTCAGTATTATACTATTTTCCACATCTCAGATTTGTAGGCATGTCATCAAAATTATGAAGTAACATTAATGGAACGAATCAAATGAATCAGATTAAAATGACTTTAACTTTAACTTTAAAGTAACCACTCTTTGTCTTATTGCTTGGTACACTCTAGACATTAAGTCCGGAACATTATAGACATTAGGTCAAGAATAATAATTGATATGATTGATATTTGGCTTCATTTAGATTTACAACATTTAGAACATTTTGATCTGAAATGTAATTTACATGTTTTTTTTATTGAACAGATGTATAAAAATAATATTAGCAGTACAACATTCTCTATAAGCCTTTAAAACAACAAGAAACAGACAATCTTTAGAGAACATCTCAGTATTGGTAACACTTTAGTATAGGGACCAATTCTCACTATTAACTAGTTGCTTATTAGCATGTCTATTATTAAGTAACATACTTATAAAGCACATATACTGGATGACCATATTCTACATCCCTAGTCCTACCCAATCCCTAAACTTAACAGCTATCTTACTAACTATGAATAAGCAGCAAATTAGTAGTTTATTGAGGCAAAAGTCATAGTTAATGGTTTGTTATTAGTGACAACTGGACCTTAAAATAAAGTGTGACCGAATTTTTAAATAATAATTTTGGTTACTTGTACCCTCCCTACCAACCCCCATCCCAGTAATATCTTCCAGACCCGGACATCTTCTGGCTTCCGGGATGAGCACATCTGGGTGTCAATCGTCGACCCCCCACGGCGCAGTCCTTTCACGCGTGTTCAGAGAGTGTCGTGCTGCATGTCTCTGCTGCTCTGCACCATGGCCATTAACATCATGTTCTGGAACCTTCCTGTTGATGAAGAGTCTCCTGTCCTTCTAAAGATAGGTCAGAAAACGTCCCTGTGGCATTTTTCATTTTCTAAAATTATGCAATGCACAAATGCGATGCCTCACTCTCGACACTGCTCGGGTATTTTTATGCAATGCATCGTGTTTGAGAGAGTCATGCTTTGAGGGAGCATGTTTTGTTCAGTTGCTGTTCATTACACATAAGCATTATAATATTATAAGAAATAATTCATAACAATAATAGTTTGTTATAGGGACAGTTCACCCAAAAATGAAAATTCTGTCATCATTTACTCACACTGACATTGCTCCAAACCTGTATGAATTTCATTCTTATGTTGAACACAACGTGGGTAAATAAAGAGCTGCTTGTAGCCATTGATTTCCATAGTGACAGAATTTTCATTTTTGGGTGAATTACCCCTAATAGTAGTATTTACTTTTATAAATGTACACAAAATATTTTCTTGCATATTCCAGGCTCTTTTGTACTGACATGGCAGGAGTTCATGGTAGCCATAGAGAGCGGCCTTTTCATGTTCCCCATCAACATTCTGATCATTACTATCTTCAGACACATCAAACCACGCATTCTCCTTAAAAAAGAGAAGGCTGGCACCTCCAAGAAAACAACACCAGCTGCTGCTGTTTCTATGAACACTATCATAAAGGTTCTTGCAGAAGTAATTCTAAAGCATAATAATTGCTTTCTGTACTAATACATACTTGTGAGGAGAATGTTATATTAATGTAAGTGAATGTTCTGTTACTACACTTAGGAAACCGTAGGACTGTTAAATCATCTGAGCAAAAGCCCGAAAAACATGCTGGCTGCCAAAGAGATACGGCCTGAGACCAGTGGCGATCTTTTCTGGGCCCTGAATAAAGTGAATGACGTCCTTCAGATTATGCAAGGTTGCTTGATCAGTATTACATTTCATTTCTATGTGTTCTTAATATTTAGCATTATGTCAGTGTCATTTACTCACGATATAATATACTCAAAACAAATCAGTGTTATTTTAATATCATTGAGATACAATTACAGCTTTTATTAATATTGTTGAATTAGTTTTTATTTTATATTTTCCATTTAACTTTTTCAGGTTTTATTAATTTTGTTGTGCTTTTGTCATTTTATTAGTTTATATATACAGTATCTCACAGAAGTGAGTACACCCCTCACATTTTTGTAAATATTTTATTATATCTTTTCATGTGACAACACTGAAGAAATGACACTTTGCTACAATGTAAAGTAGTGAGTGTACAGCTTGTATAACAGTGTAAATTTGCTGTCCCCTTCAAAATAACTCAACACACAGCCATTAATGTCTAAACCGCTGGCCACAAAGATCCAGTACACCCCTAAGTGAAAATGTCCAAATTGGGCCCAATTAGCCATTTTCTCGGTGTCATGTGAGCTCGTTAGTGTTACAGGTCTCTGTTGTGAATGGGCCCAGGTGTGTTGAATTTGGTGTTATCGCTCTCACTCCCTCATGCTGGTCACTGGAGTTCAACATGGCACCTCATGGCAAAGAGGCTCTCTGAGGATCTGAAAAAATACACATAAAAATGGCATAGGCAATAAGAAGATTGCCAAGACCCTGAAACTGAGCACTGCAGCATGGTGGCCAAGCCATACAGCGGTTTAACAGGACAAGTTCCTCAGAACAGGCCTGCGCCATGGTTGACCAAAGAAGTTGAGGTGCACATGCTCAGTGTCATATCCAGAGGTTGTGTTTGGGGAAGAGCGAACGTATGAGTACTGCCAGCATTGCTGCAGAGGTTGAAGGGGTGGGGGTTAGCCTGTCAGTGCTCCAACATACTTGCACACTGCATCAAATTGGTCTCATGGCTGTTGTCCCAGGAGAAGCCTCTTCTAAAGATGATGCACAAGAAAGCCCACAAACAGTTTGCTGAAGACAAACGGGCCCAAGGACATGGATTACTGGAACCATGTCCTGTGGTCTGATGAGACCAAGATAAACTTGTTTGGTTCAGATGGTGTCAAGCGTGTGTGGCGGCAACCAGGTGAGGAGTACAAAGACCAGTATGTCTTGCCTACAGTCAAGCATGGTTGTGGGAGTGTCATGGTCTGGGGCTGCATGAGTGCTGCCGGCACTGGGGAGCTACAGTTCATTGAGAACCATGAATGCCAACATGTACTGTGACATACTGAAGCAGAGACTGGGCCGCAGGGCAGTATTCCAACATGATAACGAACCCAAACACGCCTCCAAGATGACCACTGCCTTGCTAAAGAAGCTGAGGGTAAAGGTAATGGACTGGCCAAGCATGTCTCCAGACCTAAACCCTATTGAGCATCTGTGGGGCATCCTCAAACGGAAGGTGGAGGAGCACAAGGTCTCTAACATCCACCAGCTCCGTGATGTCGTCATGGAGGAGAGGAAGAGGACTCCAGTGGCAACCTGTGAAGCTCTGGTGAACTCCATGCCCAAGAGGGTTAAGGCAGTGCTGGAAAATAATGGTGGCCACACAAAATATTGACACTTTGGGCCCAATTTGGACAATGGCTGTGTGTTGAGTTATTTTGAGGGGACAGCAAATTTACACTGTTATACAAGCTGTACACTCACTACTTTACACTGTAGCAAAGTGTAATTTCGTCAGTGTTGTCACATGAAAAGATATAATAAAATATTTACAAAAATGTGAGGGGTGTACTCACTTCTGTGAGATACTGTGTATATATATATATATATATATATATATAGTTTTATAACAACAAGAAAAAGAGAAATGTTGCCTTGTTAACTATCTAAAATAAAATAAGTTAAAGTATATTTCAGTTTATTTTAACTCAAATAATTATTTTAATAACTATATTTTATAACTATTTGAATTCAAAATAATAAATTAAGGACTACAATGAAAAGTATCTGTATATTAAACTTTAAATATGTTCTGTAACATCATGTGACATAATACTTAATATCCTTGATCAGAAATATTTTTCAAATGTTTTTCATGGTACCAAGACTCAGTATAGCTCTGTTGTGTGTTCTGATTCAGTGGAAAATGTTGGTGATCCTCACTGGTCGTACTGCAGTCGCTTTGTGTTCTATTCACTGAGCCACATTTCTAACCTACTGGAGCATGTGGGAGAAAAGGGCTTTTTCCTTAATGAGGAGCTTCGGCAGGCACGGGGGACAGTCAATGTCCTGCTGAAGAAGGCTGAAATGGCTACTCTCCAGCACGCTTCCCAAAGGTCAGGACTATGTTAAAAAGACGATTCATTTTTACAAGAAACTCAAGACCTTTTAGGATCTCTTTGTATTCTTTTTTTCTAATCTCGCATTCTTTTTATTTTCTTCTCAACCTTTTTGATCAGTTACTAGTCTGTAATTCACTATCAGTATCAATTCGACACATGAACTGTTTAGTTGCTAGAGCTGGTTCTTTGAAATATACAGTAATAGGCAGATGTTCTTGTTAGATGAAATGCAAGAGCTCAGTTTCTTCTATTAAAACAGAATTTGTTTTTGTTGCTGTTGTTCCAGCCAACCATGTGTGCAAGTACAGAAGAAGAAACAGGGTTGGTGGTTGCCTTGGTGGTTTCTCTTTATTGGTTGGTTCCTGCTTTTTGCAATGAGTGGTATTTCCACCTTCTTTACCCTGCTTTATGGCTTCCAGTACGGAAGGGAGTCTTCCATACAGTGGGTCATCACTCTTACATTATCTCTCGTCCAAAGCATCTTCATCTTGCAGCCCCTTAAGGTAAGAACCAGTGGGGTCTTCTTTAGAGACTTTAAGGAATAGCTCACCCAAAAATGACAAATGTCTGTCATTCTTTCCTGGAATACTAAAGGAACACTAGAGAATGTTCATGCGCTTGTTTTTTAATACAACAACAGCATACAGTGTCCGAAGGATGTCAAGACCAAAAAAATGGTAAAATAGCACTATAAAAGTAAGCTAGTTAGTGGGCTACTAACACATCTACGTCTTCTGAACCCATACAGTAGCTTTGTGTGAGAAATTGGTCAAATTGGTAACTCTTTGTAAATCTTAATCTCTGCTAGATCTTAAAAACGCGTTGTGTCAGATTTGACATCAGGCATTAAGCATTTATGGTAAACTAAAGTATACTTTAATGTAATTTCTGTTGAAGCTTGTGTGTCGTGTATTTGAATATATTTGTTTTTACACTTTATACAGTATTTGTTAGGATAAAGTTGGAATTCAGTACATTTAATATTAATTAACTTTAAACGTTGTAATGTTGAATAACACTACAGTTAAAAATTATAATCAAGTACTTTACATGTGCTTTAGTATGTTGGTTATTACATTAAAAATGTGTACTTTTTTAAAAATGCAACAAAATATTATAAAAAAGTAATGATTTAAAATGCACTTTAAAGTACAACTTTTAATTTGGCATTATTGTTAAAAGTGCACTTTTTATTAGTGTGCAAATAAACTCTTTTTTATTACGCACACTTAAGTGGACTTTAATCAATTTTATATAATAAAAAATATTATTTATTGTAATGGACATTATCTGCTAGTAAAACATACTTTTAAGATTTGAAGTACACTACAAGTGCACATTGAATAAAATTAAGTGCACTTCTTTTTAACAGGGGTGTGCTTTTATTGCTTGAAAAAGGACAGCTTGAACAATCTTCAAAATGTCTTCTTATGTTTGTCTTCTCAGATGAAAGGAAGTCATAATAATCAGAATAAATATAAAGAGTATAAATGAGTGAATACATTTAGATTTTTGGGTGAATTATTCTCTTAAGCAAGAGTCTCAGTGTGCTCTCTATTTGATCTCACTGATGTCTAGGAGATCTCATTTGTGATTTCTCCTCTAAACTGTTATGGGTGACAGGTGATATTTGTGGCGATCTTCTTTGCCATGATCCTGAGGCCAGTAGCTGTGGAGAACAACGAGGAGGTTGAACTGCTCCTGCAGGGTGAGAACACGCACACCAAAAACAAAAGAACTTTGTCTTTGCCAATATCAGAATAGTATCACCAAACACAAACAGTGTTCTCATTAATGCTTTATTGCCATTTTACAGAGCAAAAGGAAAAATGTGAGGAATACGCTGGGAGGTCAATATCCTGATTACATCTCCCCTCAGACTCAATTTGTAAAGGAGGATGCTCGATTTGAGAATCACCCAATTTTGTTCTAGATTTTGGTGTTGGGAACAGAGGATGCCATTTTCATGTCTATGCAAATGATTGGTCTCTTGCAGATTATAATCCATTTGTGTAGGCAGACTTTATTTTTCATGTTTATATTTTAGTAATTATTAAAATACAGATTTTAATGTGTGTACAGATCTTTGTATCAAAATTTAGCAACTCATTACTGATTTAGTCTACACTGTTACAATAACAATGGTGTATAGTTAAGCACACTCAAGTTTTTCTTTACGTTTTGTTTTCTGATCAAATCAGAAAAAAAACGTTTTCTAATAGATTATGACAATAATGTCATATTGAGATTCGCACAAGAATTACTGTCTAACGATACATGAACATATCTACATTTTGATGGGCAGTATCATTCTATACATTACAATTTTTGGGTAATTTAATACAAGTGCAGATTCTCCTTTCACTCAAAATTTGGTAGCTGTTCAGTAAATAGTACCACTGTGTGTCTGCTGTAATTGTTGAGCTTTGATTAATGTCATTGCAGTATGAGGGGTAGGTCAGTGTCAATGTTGAAACTATATTACATTAAAAAAACACTGAATATTCTCATTTATTATGTCTCAATTTAATCCATGTTATGTATAAATACTCTATAAAATGTATAACTTCAATAAATAACTTATTTTCCAGTGCATTTCAGTCTGTCAATCAAAATAGATTCGACATTCAGTGCAATTATGATCAACAGAATAGTGCAATTTCCAAATATACACTACTGTTCCAAAAGTTTTTGCTGCTTAATATTTTTGTGGACAACATGATGCGTTTTTAACAATTAAACATTTAATAAATAAATAAATGAACATAATAAACATAACATCAAATTTAATAAAACTGAATGAGTCCCTGCTGAATAAAATGACTAATTCATTCATTCAACCATAAATAAATAAATAAAAATCTTAATTCTTAAAATTTTTGAATGGTAGTGTATCACACCACAAAAATATAAAGCAGCAAAAGCTGTATGCAACATTGATGAAAATATGGAATGTTTCTTGAGCACTGAAGACAGAAGTAATGGCTGCTAAAAAATTCAGTAATATTTCAATATATTACTGTTTTTCTGTATATTTTGAAAAGAAAACACTTTTTAGACATCTTTCTTAAAATAAATAAATAATGTTTGAAAAGTAGTGATTATAAAAACAAGTAATTTCAACACACAATTAAGTCTTGTTTTAATGGCTAGTTAAAAGATTTTTTTCAAATATATCATCATGCACCACTTTACAGTTAGCATATACAAAGACTCCTTGCAAAGTTATCATTTACTAATTTTAACATGTATTTTCTATTTGTAAAATCATTATCTATAGGCAATTCTATAGTTTCAGTGGCTGAAAATTGTGAAAAGTTCTAAAACTATAAATAACAAATCAGCTAGTAAACGTTTAGCTGCAAGACCTTTTTACAAATAACAGGAGTTATAGCTGACGATGCTTCCCCCACATTCACTTCAGCACACTATTATTAGGAAGGTGTGTCATTGCCTCACTTGTACATCCACTCATCACTGTGTTCTCTCACTGTGTCCTGCTTCAGGCCACATTTGTTAGCAGCCAGGCACATGCAGCCGCTGTCCCACTACGCCTGGCCTCTGAAATCTCCTCTGGGTCTGTGTGTTTATACTTCACAGAGGTGAGATCCTGAAGGGACGCTCACAGGCGGTGGGTTTGTGTCCCTGTCTCTGTGCCTCATCCTCCCCTCCAAACCAGAACGGGAGAGCTGGAGCTGTCCAAACCGCTCACTATCTAGCATGCGAATGAATCGCCAAAATGCTGGCTTAATGTTGTGCATGTTGCACACCCAGACCTTAAAAGAAGTAAAGAAGTTTGTGTCAAAATAAACCGTGTCTCTCGCAGTCCCTCAGATGAGAGTATTTGGTAAGGCTTGTGTGAAGTAACAAAAATGATATTATACACAAAACATGTACTTGCAATATAATTTACTAGACACTAAAACTGCAATATGTGATATCAATGTATTATTTTGTCCCCCATCAGCTGTGCTGGTCAACATGGTTAGATGTTTTTTTTCACTGTGACAGTCAACCCTGGACATTTTTGTAATATACAAATTTCTTTTTTGTTGACACTGACTGTCAGTTTTGTCTAGCTTAATGCTATTTTGTATCACACTGAGCTTTTGCAACAGTAGATAAAAGTTTACTGAGAAATGTCCCTTACGAAAATTAACCATGGGTTTCGGTTTATTATAGTAAAACTGTCGCAACCATGTTTTTTTTGGCGTACTGAATTTTGTATAACGACAGTTTTACAACAAATACCATGGTTAAACTATGGTTAGTGTAGCAAATCCATGGTTAATTTGTGGTTACCATAGTTTAAATATACCGTTTTTGTTAGTTTTATTTGTAGTAAAATCATTAATTTTCACAAGGGGTCAATATTTTCATGTTATTCCCATGTTTAGAAGTTGTGAAGACTGACAATTTCATTTACAATTTACTCATCAATTTTGAACAAGCCATGTGCATTTAGTCATCGTGCAATTTGTAGAAAAAAGTACTCGCGCATTAACACAAAACACGTGCTATTTGCTTAAATGGATAAAAATTCAAACCTGGCGTGAACAAACTGTGTTTTCGGAGATCGTTTTGTTTTGAGGGGGGGAAAAAAATCTCATTCGATAGCAGAATAAAGCGATTGAGAAAAACTGTACTAGATTATTATTAGCTGTATTACTTCACCCTCTAGTGGTTATAAAGTGTAAAACCCGATGGAGCTCCATCACATCCCAAGTACTTGTTATAGCAGTTTAGTAAAGTTCATGTTGTGGTATCTTTCGTTTGAAGAAAAAAAAAAAAAAAAAAAAAAAAAGGTTACTCATTAAGTGAATCATTATTAGGGTGAGAATTAGAAGGGTTATGAGCAAATAGACTTTATTACATGGCATCAGATATGTTTTCAATGCAAGCTAAAGTCAGTATCAAACATACCTAAACACTGCCAGATGTGTATTTGGGTGATTTGAGAAGCAAAAACACAAATTAGTGTTATAGTCAAGTGGTAAGTAGCCAAAACAACGCTTTCAAAACTTGAGACACTGACACTTTTAACAGTCAATTCTTACAACAAATAAATCAATGATATACGGTAAAAACCCCCACCAAAGAAAAGCATTAGCATGTAAATACTTATTCAAATGGTGCAAGCTGTCAGGAAAGTCACATTTCTCAAAGAAAGGTGTGGAACAGCAAGGCCACGGCTTGAGATGTGGAAACTAAGGCAAATTCAGTCCAGAAACACACACACAGACAGGACTAGAAACAGGAGTGTTATTAACTGTAGACAAAATACAAAGCCTTTCCTTTTGAGTCAAATTAAGATGGCTGAGAGGAGTAACTACATTAACAGAAAATATAGAAAGGAAATGCTAACTTTAGGACAGACACGACTCATTAAATGTGAGGCTGAAATAAAGCAACCTTTTCTCAACAGAGACAAGCAGCCTTTGGTGTTCATTTGAGAACACCAAATCATCCCGTCATTAACAAAATGCTGAGTCACTTTGCACAAACATTGTGATCCACTAACAATCCATGACATCATACAGTCGTTTGCAGGTTCATAGTCACTCAAAAGAGTTGATTGCACAACTCTGGGTGTAAATAATGGCAACAGGTTATACCTGCTTTTTCTTAGAGGAGTCATAGAGATTTCTGATTTGCTGGGAAAAAACTTGACAGAATTATAATCTAATCTATAATATAAATATTCAATAGATTTCTCAGGTGGTCATACAAGGCGCAGAGATTACACTACAGATGATTAACTAGTTTTAGCTGTCAGCAAGGCCCTCCAAGCAAAGTGCTCATTAAAAGGGTAGGCGATTTGTCAACAGTCCATGTTATGTAAAAGTCTAAAATGAGCGTATAAATTTCTGCCACTGCCATTCACAAGTGTCTATACAGCATCCAATCCTTCATTGTGTTAAGTAACAAATATTATATTACACCTCCACCAGAAGACCTGTGAGTATGTGAATATGGACAGGGTACATTGACTTATTCTCGTGTGGCAGCTGAGACAGATGTTCTGACTCCCAGATGTGCTCTCTGTAATTAGGTCTTCTTCTTGAGCTCTTCAAAGCGTCGTGACAGGTCGTCAAAGTCGATGTCGTCTGATGTGTTGGCGTTCGCTCCGAAGGAGGAGGCTGGGAGTGTGTTGGGAACAGATGGAAGTTCAGGAAGAGTAGAGTTGTCATAGATCTGAGCAGACGGGGCTGGGCCTGGAGAGAAAACACAGCTTTTAGAAAGAAAAATATCATAATGTAAGCAATATAAATAAATAAAAATCATATTAGGACAGACCACATACCTGGGATGACCTGGGAAGGATTAGAGGGTTTGACAGATAACTCATCGATCTTAAAAAAACACATGAAAACATGTTAACAACTTCTTATACAAACATATAATCAATACTGCTATACTGATACTGTAAAGGATTAGAATTACGAGACGTGCGTTGTGAGTTAGAACAGACCACCGTAGTGAGTGAATGTAGTTAATATTTGGACACCTGGGGTCTCATTTATAAAGGCGTGCACAGAAGGATCAGAAAATAATTTGTACACATGCTCTTCAGTTGGCTTATGCATAAAAATGTTATGTCAGTTTTTGCCTTTATAAATTCTGACATCCATTATACTTAGGATTAAATCTGATCATATTGTGCATTTTATAAATGAGACCAATGTTGTCAATATGGTTTGTCAATAGGAAGGTTTCCTGTTTCCATGCACAGCAGTGGATTTGTTGGGGTAAATGCTTCAAGGTGAATGTCACAAAAAGCAAAATCAAAAGCAAAAATATCATATTTTTGTATCGAAAGACAATGAAACATTTTATATTTTCATGACATTTAATATTTTTTGCCTCATTTTTAAAATAATAATAATAATAATAATAATAATAATAATAATATTAAATGTCTTACTGATCCAATGCTTCATTTTCTTTATGCAAAACCTTTCTTTTTTCTTTTCTTTTTCCCGGACATTCACCTTTTTAATATATATTTTTGGGTACATTTGCCAAATGACTCACATACAGCATATGGCTACTTAAAGCACTTCCCCCAAAAATCCAAAAAAGCCATACACTTGGTGCAAGACAGGTCATAATGTAGTGTTTTCGATCCTTTGCAGCCTTTAGCACATGCCTGTGGAGGCTCCCTGTGTGAGATCAGAAGACCGACAACAGAGCAGGACTAACACAGCATGTGAACTGGAATAAACTACTCTTCCCTGCAGGGTGAACAGGTCGTCTCCGTCTGTCTGGAAGGGTGGGAGGAGTGGTGATCACTTGCACTTACAGATTCATAGGTGGGTGGGCAGCTGGGCAGCTGTGGGGGCTGCCCTCCTCTCACTGGAGGCTGGAAGTTGCTAAAGCCATCATAGGTGCCAACAGAACCATTAAAGGGCTCCTATAGGGGGAAAAATGATTTTTAAATGGATTTCACAGCTAGACAATCAGACTTTTTAGATTGGTCAAGTAAAATGACTTAGTCAGAGGTTGGTCTTACAGCTCCTTTGGGCAGTGGGTAGTTGAAAGCTGTGGGCATGGGCATTGGCATGGGCATGGGCATGGGCATAGGCATGCCTACAGCGGGAGCCGTAAACCCTCCTCCACCCCCTCCGCCAGCTCCTGGCTTCTTGAAGTCGCTGTCCACATCAATCAGATCGGCCTCTTCACCCGGACACACCTCTGGCTGTGAATGATACAGATGAGGAAAGTTTGAAACAAATGCTGCTTGTAGAGATGAGGAAGTTGGAAAGGAAGAGGAAACTGATTCCTACCCGAACCATGGCATCAGGTTCATAGGGAACGTTGTAGTTTTTGGCGATCTCAATGAGGTAACGCTCC
>JAFVLL020008619.1:23705-39069 GCA_021397915.2 Tor tambroides
GATATTAAGTAAAGATCATGTTCCATGAAGATATTTTGTAAATTTCCTACCTTAAATATATCAAAACTTAATTTTTGATTAGTAATATGCATTGCCAAGAACTTCATTTGGAAAACTTTAAAGGCGGTTTTCTCAATATTTAGATCTTTTTGCACCCTCAGATTCCAGATTTTCAAATAGTTGTATCTCGGCGAAATATTGTCCTATCCTAACAGACCATACATCAGTGGAAAGCTTATTTATTCATAAAATTGACCCTTATGACTGGTTTTGTGGTCCAGAGTCACATAAGTATACTCTTTGCATTAAAGTCCGTTTAAAGAGAATTCTGAGAATTGTTTCTAAACACATTACAAATGTTAGAAATGTAATGTGTTTCAGCAATACGAAGACTCTGAACTATGTAGTACTGAATTGTGGAGTTAAACCGTTAAACAGTTTTTCACCAATTCTGTGTTCAGGATTTTTTGGGCAGGGCTAAAACGGTGGCTCGATGATGCAATGGAGCCACTTAGCGTGGTCCCGCCCCTAACACTATAATAACTATGTTGAGAGGTCAACTACTTTGTTTGTCTTTTTGAATGTCTGTGATGTTAGATATACAGATTCTAGGCAGGGACGGTTCTAGGGTGAATGGATACCTGGGTCTTAGCCCAGAGACATCAATATGTGGCAGAATACATACAATTTAAAAACATGGAGCGTTCACAATTTGCATCTAGAAACGCGAGCTGTACCGCTTTCTCTTCTTTCAAAGCGGAACGGAGCTTGCGCTCTCGTGGTGTTTGCCGTTGCTAAGCAACAATGAGCCGCGTTCGCCTTGACGACGAGAAGGTTTCAACTCACTGCAGCGCTGACGCGCGTTGAGCGCACTTGCCGTGTGTCTACATTATTAAATAACGAACTTGCACGCTCAAACATGTATGGTTGTATAAATCCAATTAAGCTACTAGAGGTAGTATCAATAGCATCCATTCAGGTTGTAGCGTATTTGACAGTTGAGAGAGACGGCCGCTTTCCTGCGACTGTGCGTGGTTTCAGCGCAGACAGCGGACACGCCCCCAGCGTTTGAGAGCAGAGAGTCCTGCTTATTTTTCAAAGATTTTGATAACTTATTTTAGTTACTTGGTGGGGTTTATCATTCAAATTTGGCTGGGTGGTTAATAACACATTTTTCTGTTTTTCTGTTTTCTGTTGACAAACTCAGAACACATATTTTAATATCACTTTACACAGACTTTAAATTTGTAACAAAACTACACTTAAACGCTTTGCCATATGAACAACCACCCAGTAACTGGTTTAAGTCACAGTTAGTTGTAAGTTTTATGGAACTCATTAGAGTCAACCAAATGTTATTTGGTTCCAATATTCCAAAAGAACTGATCCTCTGTTCCCAACCATTTTGTTTACATGGTGACAAAGTACACCATGTAAACAATTACTCTCAATTACTCATTATTCAAATTACAATTACCATTCAAATTCAATTACAATTACCATTACTCTCAGAATAAACTTTCACTTTTTCTGCAGTCAAACACTGCTTCTAGTGCTGGTGGGGCCGTTTCTGTGGTTAAAGTTATCAATACCTCGGCTGCCGGCTCTGCGTCCGGCACCACCACTACAGCTGCGTCCTCCGGTGTGCGTTTGGCGAAGGTCCAGGAGCCCGTGCGAAAAGTGGAGACCCTGTGCAAACAGGAGAAAGCAAATCGCATTGTTGCTGAGGCCATTGCACGGGCCAAAGCCAGGGGTGAAAGGAACATCCCCCGTGTGCTCAACCAGGATGAACTGCCTGCCGGACAGACCTCTGCAGACCTAGAGGGTGCTTCAGGGGCTGGAGGAGTCAAAAAGAAAGGAGGAGGTGGTGGTGGTAATGGTAGTGGAGGGAGCAAGAAAAAAAGCCCAAGTGCGGCAGGAGGGAAAGCTGTGGTGGGAGGAGACAAGAAATCCAAGGCAAAGACTCCAGGAGTGGTTTCTGGAGGCGGAGGCAGTAAAAGTAAATCCAAGACTAAGCTCAAGTAAGCTATGATTTCTTATCCTCTTTGGATGAGTTTGACTCATTTATGTATTTGCCTCTGCCTGTTTTTGTTCTTACACTTTATTCCCTCTCCATAGCACCATCACTCTAGTGGGTGGTAAGAAAAGAAAAAGAAATGCGTCCTCTGACCATTCAGATATAGATCTAAGCCCACCTGTTTCACCCCGCACACTGGAGGAAGAAATGTCACAGGTATTACATTTACTTGTTCCTGATATAAAATCCGTCACTCAGTTAGTGATTCATAGCAGCCATATTAAGCCATTGAAGTGTTGTACATGTTGGCAGGCATTAGAGCTGCATTATGTGATACAATTTTGAATATAGAGCATCAGAACAATGCCATAAACCTGATTCACTTGACTCTACTGTGATCCTGTTCTCCCAACAGAAGCGACGTTCTAACCGTCAGGTGAAGCGGAAGAAGTACACAGAGGATTTGGACATTAAAATCACTGATGACGAAGATGAAGTGGATGCGGATGTTGACGTAACCACAACTCCTGTGGCTAGTGTAGGGCATCTCCAGTCTATGGGAGCAGAACTCCAGCAGGAACTGGATGGGGATGGTCTTGCAAGCATGCAGTTTTTTGTGGTGCGTCAGCTGTCTAGTTATAGCGTGGTATATTTGTGGTGCTTACTGCCATGACACAATGCCACCATATAAAAACTAGTAAGTCATCACCTGTTTTCTCAAGCCTATTTTTGTGATTTTTTTTTTTTTTTTTTTTTTAAATCAAAGACAAACTTTTAAAAAAGTTTGGTTAAACTTTATTTTAAGGTGTCTTTGTTACAGTGTAATTGTACATTTAAGTGCTGAGAAATATTAATTAACTACATGTACTTACTGTATGTTTGGGGTTAGGATTAGGGTTTGGTTTAGGGTTACTTGCATGTAATTATGCATAATTTATTGTTATTATAATAGTAAGTACATGTGACGTGCAACGAGGACACCTTAAAATAGTTACCAAATGTTACTTTTTTATTTGTTTATATTATTTATTTACATTTTCTGTTTTTCAGGTGGCATGGTGCTAAATTATAATCAATCAATAATTTTTTGTTTGAAATGTTATTTTTATCTCTTGAGAAATGTTAATTTATGATGGTGTTTTGCTAGCTCGTACATGCACTGTGAATGGGCCAGTCTTCAGCAGCTGGAAAGAGACAAGAGGATCCATCAGAAGCTAAAGAGATTCAAGACAAAACAAGCACAGATGAGGAATCTATTCCAGGAGGTATGACCCTCTAAATTTGAAATTAGGCAAACGTGCCATGTTTTGTTAGGTAGTATAAGATATATGACTTCAGAAAATCTCACTGATTGTGTTCTTGAGGATTAATAAGCATATCTGAAATGCTTATCTGTGCTTTAGGATGAGGAACCTTTCAATCCAGACTATGTGGAGGTTGATCGTATTTTGGACGAGTCACATAGTGTCGATAAAGACAATGGAGAGGTAAGAATTTATCAAACAATAATTTGAAATGTCAAATAAGAGTGTGTATTCAAACTGATCTATTTAACTGATTTGTCAAAAGAGTCATTTGTTGTTGTATCTGATAGCACTAGTCTACTGTACATAGTCAGCATGGACAGGATGATTTTAACATGTTTTGTTTGTTGTTATATTTCTTGGTACCTAGTCTTATCTAATCACATTTAATTCAGACTGCACCCTGCCGAAACACTGATTCTGAGTGTTGTTTTCCCTCTCACAGCCAGTTGTGTACTACCTAGTGAAGTGGTGCTCTCTACCCTATGAAGATGCTACTTGGGAGCTGAAGGAGGATGTTGATGAAGCAAAAGTGGAAGAATTCAGGAAGATTGAAAGCCGCCCGGCCCGACTCAAGAGAACTGTGAGATACTGCCATGCTTCTCCACTGCATACTATTTTATCTGCCTCTTCCTCTCTCCTCTCAGTGCCTGTTCACCAGAGCATTTTAACTCTGTCTGTATTCTTTGGTTTTCATTAAGAAACAGACGAGACAGTGGTTAATTATTAACAAGACTTGCTCTTCCATTAGCCCCGACCTGCTGCAAGTGCCTGGAAGAAGCTTGATGAGTCCAGAGAGTATAAGAATGGGAACCAGCTCCGAGAGTACCAGCTGGAGGGAGTCAACTGGCTGCTCTTCAACTGGTACAACAGGTAAATACCCTGCTAATACACTACGATGTGATGAAATTTGAAGCTCATAAAAATAAAGAGGGTTTTAAAGACATCCTCAACTTTTAAAGAAAGTTTTAATCTTTTCTACACATTTTAAAGAACTTTCCACATTGGTGAATGTTTAAAGACCCATTCAATTTTTAGTTTTGTGCTTTTTAGTCCATGTGTTTTAGCTTTGAGGCATATTTAGGCTTGTGTACTCTTAGTTAACAAAAAAAAAACAGATATATGCTTTTTTTTTTATTTATTTATTTTTATTTTTTATATATATATTATTTACACGCTCTTCCAGGAAATTGAACCAAGAATATTGATGAATCATTCCCTGCTCAGGGGTGCATAAAAATTCTCTCTAGAATGAGATTGTTCCCGCCCCCTCAATTATAAATACCACCTGCCACTGATCCAATGCTACAGCAGTGAACAGACAGTAGCTTGGTGATACAAAACCATAAGTAAATAATTTGACAGCCTACTATTTGGACACATCAGCAGCCTCCTGATGATGATCGTGGGCGTCCTTATCAGAACAGTCACCCTGGGATCTTTGTTTGAATTATGGCCTTACTCAAATAACAAATGCAGGCTCATTTCTTCTTTATTACCGTCTGATTCTGGCAGGACTGCAGACATAGGTGAAAATGGTGCTGAGAAATGGTCTATTAATTGATTTTTGTCCATGGTACAATCTAGGGTTGTCACAAATTGCTTTAAAACAGTTTCATGGGGTCAATAATGGTTATTTCAGTACTGAGATTCAATGGATTGACAGAACAGTAGGCTACAAATTTGTGTGTTTTGTTCATTGTTCATATAATTATAATTTTTATTTTTTTTCCTGAAGAAAATTGTTGTTCCTCTTTGTCCATTTCTTACACCCTCTTGTCTGTATTCATGACTTCCCACACAGGCAAAACTGCATCTTGGCAGATGAAATGGGTCTGGGGAAGACCATTCAGTCCATAGCCCTGCTGTCAGAGGTGTTTGATACAGGGGTCCAGGGGCCGTTCCTCATCATTGCCCCTCTATCCACTATCACAAACTGGGAGAGAGAGTTTTCCACCTGGACCGATATGAATGCTATTGTTTACCACGGCAGTCTGGCCAGTAGACAGATGATCCAGCAGTATGAAATGTACTGCAAAGATGACAAGGTTGGTTTAGATGTGTGCATTTTCTTTCTAATCAGTTTGATTGCTACTAATCATTTAATTATTTTAAAAAATAAAACTTGCATTAAAACATTTACGGGAATTTAAATAAATCTGAAATGAGTTAATATATAAATATATGAAATAAATAAGCTAAATGGAAATATAAAAAAAAATACAATTATAAAATATATATAAAAATATTATAAAAAATTAAATTAAAACTCACAATATAAAAATAAAAGCTGGTAATAAAAGCCAATTTTAAACATTAATAAATTCTACAGAAGTAAAAAAAAAAAAAAAATAGAAAGTTGTTTATTCTAGTAGTATATTTTGATAGCCCCATTCTGACTTCCTCTCTCCCTTGCGTTCTTTTTTTGTCTTCTCTAGGGACACTTGATACCAGGGGCATATAAATTTGATGCTCTGATCACAACCTTTGAGATGATTCTATCAGATTGCCCAGAGCTGAGGGAGATTTCCTGGCGCTGTGTAGTTATTGATGAAGCTCACCGTTTGAAGAACAGAAACTGCAAACTCCTTGACAGCCTCAAGATGCTTGACCTTGTAAGTGATTCAGATTTCTATTTTTTGCTTTCCTTAAAATAAACAATGTATTAATGTGTTAAAATAAGTGATTCATTAATTGAAAGTCCTTTTCTTTTTTTCCCTTTTCAGGAGCATAAAGTGTTATTGACAGGCACTCCACTTCAAAACACAGTAGAGGAGCTGTTTAGTTTGCTGCACTTTCTGGAACCGGCCCAGTTCCCCTCGGAGATAGAATTTTTGCGTGAGTTTGGAGATCTTAAAACAGAGGAGCAGGTAGGAAAAATGTGGGAACATTTTGGCAAATAACATCATCTCTGTTAAGCGCATCAGCAGTTTCCAACACAGTCACTGTCTTTGATTATCAGGTCCAGAAACTGCAGTCAATTCTCAAGCCCATGATGCTGCGTAGACTGAAAGAAGATGTAGAAAAGAACCTCGCCCCAAAACAAGAGACCATTATTGAGGTATAAATTGTTTCAAGTATCAGGACTGTTTCTTGATGATTAATTCTCTTTGCTTTTGTGAGTTCTGAGTGCATCATTTTCTGTTTTCCCATAGGTGGAGTTGACTGATGTACAGAAGAAGTATTACCGTGCTATTCTAGAACGTAACTTCAGCTTCCTTAGCATGGGAGCCGCACAAAACAGCAATGTACCCAATCTCCTCAACACAATGATGGAACTTCGAAAGTGCTGCAACCACCCTTACCTCATTACAGGTACTGAATTTATGGCTGTTCCCTTGTAGTGGCTCTTGTTTAACAGGTTTTACTTCAAACCAGGACCACTTTGGTCTGGTAGCACACATACAAAAACTGTTGCTTGTTGGTTTCCCATCCTAGTTTTTTTATTGTTATTATTATTGCTCATCTTTTTGTTTTCCACTTTCTGCTTTTTGTCTCTCTGTGCAGGTGCTGAGGAGAAAATAGTGGCTGAGCTGAGGGAGGTGTATGATCCTCTGGCTCCAGACTTTCATCTCCAGGCTCTGGTGCGCTCTGCGGGGAAACTGGTCTTGCTGGATAAGCTGCTTCCACGCCTTAAGGCTGGCGGGCACAAGGTGCTCATCTTCTCTCAGATGGTGCGATGCCTTGACATCCTTGAGGACTACCTCATACACAAGAGGTATAGCTTTAGAAGTGTAAACTGTGAAATGGAAATGTGTGATTTCTAAGGCAACTGCAGCCAAAGAATTTTAATTCTGGCATCTGGTTTGTTAGATGGATCTAAAATTAGGTGTTCTCTCTGATTAGATACCTGTATGAGCGCATTGACGGGCGGGTCAGAGGAAACCTGCGACAAGCGGCCATTGATCGCTTTAGTAAACCAGATTCAGACCGGTTTGTCTTCCTGCTTTGTACCCGGGCTGGAGGTTTGGGCATTAATTTGACTGCTGCTGACACCTGTGTCATTTTCGACTCTGACTGGAACCCACAGAATGATCTTCAAGTGAGGATCTCGCACTGTATTTTCACACTGTATCCATAGTGATTTCAGTGCATTAAAGATAATGTTTTCTCATCATGTGTCTTCTCTTCCACACAGGCTCAGGCACGTTGTCATCGTATTGGTCAATCTAAAGCGGTGAAGGTATATCGTCTCATTACCAGAAACTCCTATGAGAGGGAGATGTTGGACAAAGCGAGTCTTAAACTGGGACTTGATCGAGCTGTTCTGCAAAGCATGAGTGGAAATAAGGACAGCAGTGTTAACGGGGTAAGAATGAAAGAAATCGTAATTTCATATTGCTCTGTTAAAGAGATAATTACCCAAGATGAAACTTGGATGTTTTGGTGAATTATTACTTTAAATTCAAGTTCAACACAGAAGTCACTTGTGATAGATCATCTCTCACTGATACGCTATTAACTTTCCTCAGATCCAGCAGTTCTCAAAGAAGGAGATAGAGGATTTGCTTCGTAAAGGTGCTTATGCAGCCATTATGGATGAGAATGATGAGGGCAGCCGTTTCTGTGAGGAGGACATCGATCAGATACTTCAGAGAAGAGCAACTACTATCACAATAGAGAGTGAAGGCAAAGGATCCACCTTCTCCAAGGCCAGCTTTGTGGCATCTGAAAACCGCACAGATATTGCTCTGGATGATCCCGAGTTCTGGCAAAAGTGGGCCAAGAAAGCTGACATAGACATGGACTCTCTCAACAGGAAGGTACAGTGTTGCATTTGGAAAATAGTTACTGTATCTTTTATTTTCTGGTAGTCTGTCCTTTTATTCATTAATCTGTTGTTTTCTTTCATGCAAACTCTTTGCAGAATACTCTTGTGATTGACACACCGAGAGTAAGAAAGCAAACGCGTCAGTATTCAAGTCTGCGTGGAGAGGGTGGGGATCTGTCTGGCTTGGACAGCGATGATGACTACCCACCCCATAATTCCAGACAATCTCGGGCCTCTCGACGCTCAGACCGGCATTCTGGTGGTGGATATGGACGCACAGACTGCTTCAGAGTGGAAAAACACCTACTTGTTTATGGGTTTGTGACCCTTGTTTATTCCTGATTGTGTTTAGTTGTGCTGGTTTTAATTCATTTCTTCATCTAATGAGTGTGAAACTTTCTGTGGAATTATGATTTCATACATTTTAAATTTCAACATGACTTTGTCTATACAGGTGGGGCCGCTGGCGGGATATCCTGTCTCATGCTCGCTGTAAGAGGCGTCTCAGTGAACGTGACGTGGAAACCATCTGCCGCGTCATCCTGGTGTTCTGTCTGATACATTACCGTGGAGATGAGAACATCAAGAGCTTCATCTGGGAGCTAATCACCCCTCCAGAGAATGGACGAGAACCACAGGCTCTGCTTAATCACTCTGGTATGACTTTCTCTCATTATATTCTTTTTTTCTTTTCTTTTTTTTTTTTAATTAATACTCCTTGATTCTTCCAGCAAGGACCCTCAGGTGGTGTTCCATTAGGTCTTCAGTTTTTCATGGTCAACATTTTCCAGCCACCTTTCCACAATCTCTGACATTCCTTTATGATTGTTGCATTTCTAACTTTCACACTGACCCCGAGTTAGGTCTTTTAAAAGTACTTTATTCACTGTGAAACAATTATGAGTAAACAATGTCTGAATATATGCACACAAAACAAATGCCCCTCAATAGGACTGAAAGAAAACACTAATTTAAGAAAACACTAGTTTAAACTCTTTATTGGTGGGGCTTTATATAGAAACTTTAGCTTCATGCTAAACAAGCTTAAAGCTTTTATAAATGCTCATAATGGCGATCTCCTTTCTTTTAGGTCTGTCCATCCCTGTTCCCCGTGGCAGGAAAGGGAAACGAGTCAAGGCTCAGAGCTCTTTTGATGTGCAGAAAGTTGAGTGGATCCGAAAGTATAATCCTGACAGTCTTCTGCTTGATGACAGTTACAGAAAACACCTCAAACACCAGTGCAACAAGTATGTTAGACCCATCAGGGACACCATTTAATTATACTCTGCAAAATATTAGCTTAAGTGTCTTCATTTCACTGTCCTCTTTTTAGAGTGTTGCTGAGAGTACGTATGCTGTATTACCTGAAGCAGGAGGTCATTGGAGAACATGCCGATTCTGTATTGAGAGGAGCTGATGCTAGGTATAGCCATCATCTAATTTCATTGCTTTAGACAAAATTATTATAAATTTTTTTTTTTTGCATCTAAATGCAAAAGTTTGCATCACTTTGGATTAAAGCAAGTAAATCTTTTTCGTATCACCAACATCATCAGTTATCACTAAATCTTGCATTATTTTTTCTTTTCATGCCTTGATTTCTTTGATGCATTGATCAGGTTTTACAATTTAAATAAAACTGTTTCCTTCCAGGGATATTGATATCTGGTTGCCTGAAATGGAGCAGCAGGATGTTCCGTCTGGCTGGTGGGACGCAGAAGCTGACCGATGCTTGCTTATCGGCGTCTATAAGCATGGTATGTGGAGGCTTTATTAAGGTCATGTCATCTTCAAGGGTGTCCCATTATATAAGAAGAGCTTCCTTAAGTCGTTAGGTCTTTTACCTAGATTCAAGAGTTACAAGTGATATGCCCCACAGACTAAAACATATAGTTTTACAGATCCTTGATGTGTTTTTCTTTCTGTGTTCTGCCATTTCAGGATATGAGATGTACACCACTATGCGTGCTGACCCCTGCTTGTGTTTTGTTGAACGATGTGGCCGTCCAAATGAGCAGGACATTAACGCGGAGCAGCAAGCAGCAGACCCAGAGCTCGGGGAGGGGTCAGTTTCAAACAGACCTGGGCTTTGTTTCTCAAAAGCTAAATTGATTGTAGAGACCATTGGTGATAATGGTTTCTGTGATCTGCTTAGGCTTACAATGCTTTTTGGGAAATGCAGACCTGATCGCTAACATTTGCATTATAATGTTACAGCTTATATGATTGACTGGTATTTTTCTTGTAAACTTACGTGTTCTTTTTGTGTTTTAGAGGGGACTATGACAAGTACTCAGAAGATCCAGAATTCAAACCTGCGACAAGACACACCAAGGAGGTATATGAAGAGGTAAATGCCTTTAGAATCACATAATTTTTTTTGCTTGTAACCTTTAAAGTGTAATTCTGGCACATTTATCTTGTGGTGTTAAGAGTTTAAATTTAATAGAAAATATGGATAATGTGCTCTTCAGGCTGATTCGGTGAATGCAGATGGAGAGATTTGTGTGGAGGATCGCTCTGCCCCTGTGCAGGTTGAAGGGCCATCTTTGGGATCGTCAGATTTGTGTTACTGGCCAACAAGCTCGTCGCTCACAGCCAGACTACGCCGTCTTATCACAGCCTACCAACGCAGTTACAGACGAGAGCAGCTTAAGATAGAGGCAGCAGAGAAGGGCGACCGTAGACGTAGACGCTGTGAACAAGCCACAAAGCTCAAAGAGATAGCCCGACAAGAAAGACAACAAAGGTATCTTTGTTAACAAACCCGTTACAGAAGCTTCCTCTTCGGTCTCGCTGTCCAGCGTTCTCATAAGCTTCTCTGTTGCAGGTGGACTCGTAGGGAGGAGTGCGATTTTTACAGGGTGGTATCAACCTTTGGGGTTGAAAGGATAAAGAAAGAGGCTGATGCTCCGGAAGGGGACAAACATCATATGGACTGGAATCGCTTCCGTTCTTTTGCTCGACTTGATAAGAAAACTGATGAGAGCTTGACGCGTTACTTCAAGTGCTTCATGTCCATGTGTCGGCAAGTGTGTCACCTACAGCCAGCTCGTGGAGAAGGTACATTATACTTTAAAATGTTGTGTGTACTTTTACTGGAAGTCAATGTGATTCATATTCATCTACTTGTACAAAATGATTTTTTTTTAAGCTAACTGGATATTAAGGACCTGTTTTTTTTTGTTTGGTTTTTTTTGTGTTTTTAATTAGTGGGAAATTGGTTTTGATTAGGGATGCAAAATATATTGGTATTTTTATATATTGCATATCATAATTTCAAAAATATTGAGTCTCATGTGATATTTAATTGCAGATTTCAATAGCAAATTTTCTACTGTTATGCCTCCTTTCTCTCTTAGAATCTCAAGATTTGTCACAGTCTCTGGCTCCCATCACAGAGGAACGAGCCTCGCGCACACTCTACAGGGTCAGCTTGCTGTGTCGGCTACGTGAGCGCGTTCTTCCCCACCCTTCGTTGGAGGAACGCCTCAGTCTGGCACCACCCTCCTCTGACCTGCCCAACTGGTGGAGCATCCCTCAACACGACCACGAGCTGCTCTCAGCTGCCGCTAGACATGGCGTCAGCCGCACTGAACTCTCAGTCTTCTCTGACCCACAGTACTCATTCAGTCAGGCCCGCCTCGACTACCTCCAGAACCAGCAAGCCCAAGCCGCTTCGCAGATTCATGTGTTTAGTCAGTCACAGGATCCAACCGATATCAAAGAGGAGAGCCTAGATGATGAGTCTCGCCTGCTGGGGGTAGAGGCCCTCTGTCCGTCAGACTCTCCAGCAATGCTCCTCACCCATTCTGAGGGGAAAGTTGGAGTTCAAGCTGGATGGGGCTGGAAGAAGAGCAAAAATAATGGGCCGAGTGAGAGAAAAGGAGGAAGAGAGAGAGGTGAAGGGCCATCAGACTCCGATTCTGATTCAGACTCGGGCTCATCTTCCTCCTCCCGTCATTCTGGAAGCTCAGATGATAGCGGAGACAGTGATGCTGAGAGAGAACAAGGTGAGCATTTAAATCATGCTTCTGGTAACCTGCAGCACTATAGCTTAAAATATTATTTCTCATTGTTTTAGTTTTATGATGTTAAGTATGCAACTCAAAAATCATGTTATAGCTTTTTGCTCTTAAATGACTTTTCTTCAGTCCAGCCAATGCATTGTTGCCAGTTAAACTTAAAATGTTTAATTCAAATAAAATACTGTATAAAATGTAGATGAATCGAGGCATTTTTGTGCAAATTCTTTCATTATATAAACACTAGAAAAAATGATGCTTTTTTCATTTCTTTTTATTGATACCAAAATAATAATACATAGTAATAAACAGCAATATTTTTTATTTATTCAGGGAAATTTAATACTTTTATTTAGCAAGAATACATTCAATTAATCAAAAGTAAAAGACTTTTATAATGTTACAAAAGATTTCTTTCAAATAAATTGTTTCAAAGAATCCTGAAGAAAAATAGCACAATTTCTGTATAAATAATCTTACCAAAATATTTATTGGTTTTGCATTTTAACTGAAGTATTTAAATGCATGAAAAGTGCTACGTAGGGCTTTAACATTTGAGTGACTCAATTTGCTGAATCAGATTTTTGAAATCCATTTCATTACATCAGGGCTGCCCAACCCTGTTCCTGGAGATCTACCATCCTGCAAAATTCAGCTCCAACCCTGATCAATCACACCTGAACCAGCTAATTAATCTCTTAGGCAGCACTTGATAATTACAGATAGCTGTGTTGGAGCAGGGCTGGAACTGAAGTCTGCAGGATGGTAGATCTCAAGGAACAGGGTTGGGCAGCCCTGCGTTACATGATTCACTGAATTTGAACTAATTCACAGAAATGAATTGAACTTGCTAACTCACATTGTTTCTGTTACTTGAGTTTAAAGGTTTAGTTTACCTAAAAATCAGAATTTTCAAAATGTCAAACCTTTATGAATTTGTCTTCCATAGAACATAAAAATGAATGAGCTATTATTTTCTTAATCATTCTGATCTTCACTGAGCATGATGTTTTTAATGGTTAACTGAGTTAATTTGGTTTGACTTGAATGTGATTTGTAACTAGAATAACTCTGATCTCTTAGCAGCAGCTCTTAAGATGTGCGATGGCGATGAAGAAAACAGCATCCTCTCACTCACACCATCTCAAGAAGGCGCCCCAACCGAATCCCTCACTGACCCTCTGAGAGTTGATTGGCCCAAAGACCGTGTGTTGATAAACCGAATAGACAACCTCTGCTCGCTGGTTCTAACGGGGCACTGGCCGTCAGGTCGACGCTACGTCTCTGACATACAGCTCAATACTACACCTGAAGAGCGTGAGCTCGGAGATGACCTGGGTTACCCCCGAGTGGCACGTAAAAGCAACAGTGCCCTGTCTGCAGAAGTTCTTGAAAGCCAAGAATCTGAGTTCACAGTAAAACTCCTAAAGGTTAGGTGGTGTTCAGACATTCATGAACTTCAGCTGTCTTTTACTTTTCTGTTTCGTTTCATTTTTGCGTTTGTTTCATTTTCTTTAGGAGGAGGGGCTGAAGTTGACTTTTTCTAAGCAGGCTCTCATGCCAAATGGTGAAGGGAGTGCGCGCAAAAAGAGAAAGGACCACGAGGTACAGAAATGCAGTCTCATAAAATTGCCCAACTCAGTTTTAAGGAAAAAGTAACCTTTCAGTTTACATTGATGCATTATAGGTATTTCCAGCTATATAATGTTTGTTTTCTGACATTTAGCTGGTAGATGCTGAAGGGGTTCTCCATGCTCCCCGAAGAAGGGACCTTCCTAACTGGCTCAAAGAAAACCCAGATTATGAAGTGGAGGGGGACATGTTAGAAGTAAGTGCAAAACTCAGGTTGAATTCTCTCCTCTGTGTTGTTCTTGGACTGACACAGCTAAAAAAGTTTCTCTCTTTGTTGCAGTTACTGGTAAACCGGACCAAAAGGAAGAGGAGGAGGAAGAGGGTAGAGAAAGGAGCAGCACTTACCGGCAGTGAGAGAGTGAAGGTCATAGACATAAGGACAGGCAAGAAGGTGAGGGAAGACATTTGGCAATTCTGCCTTAATTAACACTTTTTTCCCATGTTTAGACTACAAAAAGTAACCAACACAACTGTTTTTAACATTGGTAATAAATGTTTCTTTTGCACCAAATCAGCATATTAGAAAGATTTCTGAAGGCTCATGTGACACTGAGGACTAAAGTAATGGCTTCTAAAAAGTACTTTACATAAAAATAATAATAATAATAATAATTTTCTGAGCATAAGAGACTTCTTTCCAAAATAAAAAAATCTTACTGACCAAACTTTTTAATGATAGTGTATGCCTTTTCTTGGAACAACAGTCTACAATGTGTTTTTTTTTTTTATTTTTTATGTGGGACAGTTATTGTTCTTGAGGCATTTGAAGTTGAGTGCATTTGATCTTACGCTCACTCTTATACTCTCTTCAGTTTGGTGGAATATACGGGCCTTTACTACAGGACCTGAGAGAACACCTGGAGGAGAATCCTGACCACGTTGTAGCACCAGAATGGTCTGAGACTGTTCGCAACTCGGTTAGTGTCTCCTGTGTTAGCTCAGTGTTATCATCCTAATCTACCCTGGTTGTATAGTGTATTTTAGGTCAATTGTAGTCATTGGTTATTTTTCTGGAATTGAATCTGTTCTTCTCTTCAATCTCAGGGCTTCTTGCCTGAGAGTTTATTCCACAGACTGTTGAGTCCCCACGCTTCAATCCCCAAAAAGAATCGACATTACCTCTCCACCCCTTCGATCCAGACTGTTGACCCTCTCCTGGGAGGCGGCGAAGGCGAGACGTTAGTTTCCGATGGCGCATACATGATGGATGACGACGACCTGGAGGACGGCAGTCACCTCACGTCATCTCACCACTTCCTTACTCCAGCCTACGATGTGAAGATGGAGCCGAGCGCTCTTGATATGGACGGAGGCGACAGTTTATCACAAGGTGGCTATGATAGCTCAGACAGAGAGGCCATTTTGGATGATGTCATCATGGCGCCGAAGAATTCAGACTCTTCCTCGAGCTCCGAGGATTGACCAAATCTCATGTTAGATGTAGTAGACCGAGATCATGAGTCTTTTATTTTATTATATTCTGCCTTCATTATTTTTATAATTATTATTGATGTTATTGCTTAAAATACAGAGTAACAGATTTTTTTTTTCTTGGGTTGGATTTGTACTTGACTGTTTTGTGTAGGAAAGATATAGGCGCCTTTTTTTTTTTTTT
>JAFVLL020008620.1:5000-14840 GCA_021397915.2 Tor tambroides
GGGCGGAGCTTCAAGAGCTCAGCTTCGGCATTAGCAGTGTTAGCCTTTGCAAATAAACATTCCACGATTAGTACAAGCCTGTTATCTTTACAGAAAACGTACTCCGTTTCAAAGTCAGTCATCTGATTGTACTGTGCATAATAAATTTGTGTTTGTGAATTGCACAGACAGGAGCACGGCGGGATAAAAATAACGACATAGCTGGTCTCATGGTGCATGGCATGCTATCACAAATTTTATAAGTCCCACTCATGATAATGAGCTCAACAAACTCAAGCGATCGACTCGCATTGCTTTCATATGCAACTTTTAACCACCACGATCATTCATGAAGACAGCACCAGTGAGAACAGACAGAGACAATGGTAGCTTTAGCATCATTAGCCTTACAGAGTGCCAAGAAGCTCTTTCAGAAGGGCATTTTAGAAAACAAACGCGTGATACTTACTTTGTCTGGAGCTGACGTTCGCGCACGAAGTGTTGGTATTGATCCCTACACATATTGGGGACTTTACCAATTTTTTTCAGGGACATTTCCTTAGACAATGAAACTTAACCACAGTGTCCTCAGATGAGGGGAGATTATGGAGACTCCTATGTTCATTAGTGCATCCCAAAACACAACACTTGAAAAGCCTCTTTGGCGCTGACATTGTATATCTCCAGCAGCTACAGTAATCAGTAACGTTAATGGCGGAGGCGGACGCAGCTTCTCACTCAGGGCTGTGTCTATGCTTATAGGGCAGCGTCACTAATGGGCGGGACTTTTTCCCCTCGGTGACGTGAACAGAGGGAGAGTCTGAAACTGTTCGTTCTGAGAGAGTGTTTATAATTTTTTTAGCTTATAAATAAATGAGTGGGTGGATTTTTACCATTATAGGCTGGTTGTTTTCACACACTGCAGCCACACAACTGTGTTCAAACACCTTATAAAAGTGATTTTTGCATAATAGGTCCCCTTTAATGCATATCCAACCTGCAGGATTTGAAGCTGAAAGAGAAACTTTCCCACAGTGTTTGCATCGGGTCTTGAGTTAGTGTCAGTGTGTAGAGTGTGTGTTTGTTTACACAGCCATGTGTGTGTGTGTGTGTGTGTGTGTGTTCTGATGAGTCACCACATGCTTCATTGCCGTCCATTGAGCGCTTCTCTTTAATTAAGGAAGTGGGGATTAATAAAGTCATGAGTGACCTGCCCACTCACAAACTCTCTTTCTCCCACATGGGTTTCACCACATCACGATTTGTAAAGTTGTGGGAGAAACAGCATTCGCATCCACAGCACAGTCCTATATCTACCAGAGCAGTGAGGATGCCTTTATTTCAGTGTTATTTTACTAGTGTTTATATACTATTATGGAATTATTCATATTTTTATTTAGCTTTTATTTTTATATTTTCACTTTTCATTTAAATTTCTTTAATTTTTTTCTGTGCTTTTATCATTTTATGTGTTTTATGTATTTATATTTCACTTTATTTTAATTAATTTTAGTTTTAGTAATTTTAGTACTTCGACATATTTTATTTCAGTTAGCTGCCAAGTCAACATTTATAATTTTATCATTTTTGCTTTATATTCAATTCCTTTGCACTGAGGTAGCAAATGTAGAATTGGATGTAGAATTTCCATTTGAATATGAGTACAAAGAAATAGAATTAAAATGAACTGAAATACAAATAAATTCATATAATTGTAATTTTTACAAAAATATTTTAAGTGTTTATAGGTCAGATAGATCAATAGAACGATAGACAGATACATAGATAGAATGATAGATAGAGCGATAGAACGATAGATAGATAGATGGATGGACAGAACTTTAGATAAATAAAAGGATGGATGTATGGATGGATGGATGGACAGAAAGATAAAATAATCGATGGATAGATGGATGGATGGATGGATGAAATGATAGATAACTAAAATGACAGATAAAACAATGGATGGGTTAAACAATAGATAAATAAAATGACAGAAAAAATGGTGGATGGATGGATGGATGGATGGATGGATGGATGGAATGAGAGAAAGATAAAACAATAAATAGATCTATCTAATAAAAATGATCTATCTAAAATAAAATGATGCATAGATAGATAGATAGATAGATAGATAGATAGATATTTCATCCCAGAATCAAAAGGAAACCGTTTTAATAAGAAAATGACAGCATGTTTCACTCATGCGACAGTCGTAATGTCCAGTGCGAGCTGAACGTGCACACTCAGCTCAGTAAGCATTCGGCTTCTCCTTAAACACCGCAGACGTGATTTATCCTTGTTGACTGACGTGGGAAAAGAGTCAATTAGATTTTGGAGGCTTCAATCCTCTTCCCTGCCTAAATTTAACCTCTTTCTCTGATGGCTTGTCGGTTCCTCACTAACACCCACTCCAGTGCGCTGGATTCTTCTCCACGCGCTGTAAAAGCCACTGCTTATACTTGCCGGCTTTAAATAACGGAGGAAGGTGCTTTTGCGGCGCAGAATGTGTGCAATGGCAGGGGTTAATAATTCAGCCTCATACTCTCTGTCCTATTCACTAGCACCATTATGAGAGAAGACACTCAGATCATGCAACCGCACCATCAAATCTTAATGTCAGTCTCCGGCCCTGTGCACCTCAGAGGGTCCGGCCTGAGGTCAGGGCTTTCAGGACGCTGATGCTGATGGACAGAGAGGGAGTGAGGCTGAACTCGGGTCTGCTGAGAGGAGCAGATATCTTCTCGTGAGCTGACGCAAAGGGTTCACTTTGCCTGTATGAGTTATATAGAGTAATATTGGAAAATCCTTAGATGTTCCAATGTGCTGGAGGGTCAGAGATTTAAAGGGACTTTTCAGCTAAAAAATGCTCACTATGTTGTTCCAAACCTGTTTAAAATGTTATTTTCCACACAACATAAGCACTTCACTGTCCAAAAGCACCATAAAAGTATCATTAATGTGGTCCATATTAAAAAAATTATGCTCCAGATGATCTAAAGTCATATGATGACAGAGAAATGTACAGAAATGCAAATCTTCCTCCAGCTTGAGGTCAATAAGATTTTTTAATGTTTTTGAAAGAAGTCTCTTCTGATCACCTATAGGCTGCATTTATTTGCTCAAAAATACAGTAAAAACAGTAATATTGTGAAATATTATTGCAGTTTAAAATAAGTGGCTTCTATAGTAATATGTTTAAAAATGTAATTTATTTCTGTGATCAAAACTGAATTTTCAGCATCGTTACTCCAGTCTTCAGTGTCACGTGATCCTTCAGAAATCATTCTAATATGCTGATTTGCTGCTCAACAAACATTTCTGATTATTGTCAGTGTTGAAAACAGTTGTGCTGCCAAATATTTTTGTGGAAACTGTGATACATTTTATTTTACAGGTTTCTTTGATGAATAGTAAGTTCAAAAGAACAGCATTTAGGTTATGATTGGTATTATTGGTAATATAGTAATAAGGTAATATTGCATGTTAATTCTATGGACTGCTTTTTAAGTTTTATGGTGCTTCAATGGTGCTGTTTTTGTCCTTTTTGGAGCTTGACATGCATGTTTGACATGCAAATATGCAATCTCATTTTGCTCTCATTTTGTTGAAAAGAGCAGTGAGAACATTCTTCAGAACTTCTCTTTTGTGTTCATACAAGAGACAAATGTACTAAAAATTAACCTGACCAAAAAAAGAAAAAAAAAGGAAAAGAAAAGAAAAGAATAGAAAGAGATCAACAACTTTATAGAAAGAGAATAGGAAAAACTATTTTCTGAGGAAAATGTGAGTGATGTTTTTCAATGCAAAACCTTTTTTTTTTTTTTTCTGTGACATTTCTATGATCCTTTTTTAATTTAAATAATATTTTTTAGTCTCTTCAAAGTTTCATGTTTAATTCAGTATGTTACTGTTTGCTTGTAATTATTTGTGAAATTTACTAGCAGTTTCTGGGTTGCACTTCATTTCAATAGTCCACTTTAGACATTTTACGGACTATAAGTAACAACAAACTCTACTTAACTTGCAACAACTAACTCTCATTAGAGTATTAGTAGACTGTTAGGGTTAGGAGAATAAGTTGACATATAGTCAGTTGAATGTCTGTTGAGGGACCATTAAAATAAAGTGTTAGCAGACAGTCTATGAATACTCTAATGACTGATAGATGGCATGCAATTGCAAAGTTACTTATAGTTAGTAGAATGTAGACTATCAAAATAAAGAGTTACAAATCTCTTAGTGAAAATTGTAAAAAGTAAATCCAAATTTCTTTCAGTTTAGGTCCAAATCATAGGTTGCATGGAGGATGTAGAGGGAAAACATGAAAGTGTTCATGAAAGTGACACTTATGTGACCAAAAGCTGAGAAAATGTTAACTTCTGCTGTAAAGCACCAATGAGAATTTAGCCAGAGTGAGAAATAGATGATATGTGCCTCAAAAAAAAAAAACATGTTGTAAATGTCACCGGAAGAGGAAAGAGTGAAAATACAGAGAGGATCTTAGAAAAGGGAGACCTTAAAAGAAAGCAGGATGAAAAGCGAGCGAGAGGATGAAATGGGCAGCAAAGGATCTGCAGTGTTGTAGTGGTAACAGTGAAGCTGTGCTGTAATTGCTGATGTCGTCCGGAGTATTGAATGCGATGAAGGCAGCTGCTTACAGCCAGATTCATTAGGACAGCTGTGCTCAGAGCAGAGAGACAGACACAACCGGAGAGATTGTTGTGTCTTGGGAAATAAGCTGATTCCAAAATCTGGGCGCGAGAGAAAGAGACAGACAGCTAGAGTGGAAGCGAGAGAGACAGGGTTAAGAGGAGTCTCTCTGTCAGGGGAAATAAGTGCACTGCAGAGTCAGGAAACTCCAGCCATGAGCAGCGTGTTTGAAATCGCAGATGCTGTAATGCAGAGCTGCAGCAGAGAGAGAGCCGAGGGTCTTCCCTTACTGCAGTGTGCTGAACGCAGCCCACCACTGCATACTAAACAAAGCACACGTGACCACCACAATACTGCACATCAGACAGCATACTAAACCACGGGAAATTAAGACTTGTAAATTGATCAAAAGTGAAGACATTTGTAATGTTGTCAAAATACATGCTGTTCTTTTGAACTTTCTATTCATGAAAGAATCCGGAAAAAAATCAAATGCATCATGATTTCCACAAAAATATGAAGCAGCGCAACTGTTTTCAACATTGATAATAATCAGAAATGCTACTTGAGCAGCAAATCAGCATATTAGAATGATTTCTGAAGGATCATGTGACACTGAGGACTGGAGTAACGATGCTGAAAATTCAGCTTTGATCACAGAAATAAATTACATTTTAACATATATTCAAATAGAAAACACTTATTTTAAATTGTAATAATATTTCATATTTAATATAATTTTGATCAAATAAATTGCAGTTACTTGACAGGAATTAATCACATTTTAAAATATATTAAAAGAGAAAACTGTTATTTTAAATTCTAATAATATTTCACAATATTACCTTTTCACTGTACATTTACATTTGATCAAATGAATTTGTTACATCACTGAAATAAATTATATTTTAAAGTATATTCAAATAAGAAACCTGTGATTTTCAAGTGTAATAATATTTCACATTATTACAGTTTCTACTGTATTTTTGATCAAATAAATTAGTTACATCAGTGGAATAAGTTACATTTAAAAAAAAATATTAAAATAGAAAACTGTTATTTTAAATTGAAATATTTTACAATATTACTGTTTTTACTGTATTTTTAATCATATAAATGCAGGCTTGATGAGCAGAAGAGACTTCATAAAAATCGTATCATCATCAAAATTTTGTACATTAATAAGCATCGCCATACTAAACAACAGCACTAGAGAAGGATTGTATGATTTTAGTTTTGATCTGATTATTAGATATGAAAGTGAATGAGGACTTGGGTCTCCAAATAACTAAAAAGCATCATAAAGTATCATAAAAGTGCACAGTATGCCTTTTGGTGCTATTTTTCAAGCCTTATGAAGTCTTTGGAGCTTCACAGTCCTCAATCACTTTCACTCTTCAGAAATTCACCTTTTGTGTTCCACAAAAGAAAGAAAGAGAGTCATATGGGTTTAGAATGACATTATGGTGAGTAAATGATGACAGAATGGTTATTTTCAGGTGAACTGCTATATTAATGATGTAGTTCAATGTGTCTGTAACATCTGGATGTGTTTGTGCTGATGGTTAAATCACCATATGTTCAGCTAATCTCAGCCCACTTAAAACACATTCTCATCCTTTGTAAATCTACAGAACAGTGGCTTTGAGACTGACCTTTAACCTTGACTCAAACCACGTCACATCAGCGTATCAAAAACCTAGGGTCATCATATCTCACAGAGTATTCGATACATGATAATGTACTCATAGCGTCTGCAGTGGCGTCTTCCATTAACGTCTCTTATTGAAATCTGATGAAATCTGAGATTCATATGGATGCGTGATGGAACACTGCCCTGAAGAGGGCCGTCGGGTAGATTTTAATTTTCATACGCCTGTGCGGGGGTGGACGCTTACGCCGGCAGAGTGTGTCAATGTAATGTGGTTTAAATACGCAAGAGGCTGGCAACACTGTTACTGCTGCTCATAGTTAGTGTTAGTGATCTGACATTAGTGCTCCAGACCATCACTGATGTACTCATTTTAATATTCGTTAAAGTTTTAAAGTTGAAATTATTATTAATATTTTAATTTTGTTGTGTTTTTGTATTTTGTATTAGTTTTTTAAAAATGTCTATTTTATTAAGTGTTTTGGTTTTTAATTTTAGATTATTAAGCAACTAGCTTAAAAACAGTAAAATAAGTTATTATATTTATTTACTATTTATTTTTATTTATTTATTTATTTATTATATTTTTAATTTTATTTTCCTTTCATTTTAAATTTTTTATTTCAAGTAATGAGATTTTTTTTAATGGTTTTAATTTCAGTTAAAGGTAATAGCTCTGCTCCAAACATGACTGATTCCTCAACTCATGTGTTTTTGTTTTGATCAGACCCATTATTTTCACTTGACAAACAATAAAACAGGTGAAAAAATGTGAACAGACACATGCATAAAATGCAGAAAATAAAAAAATATGGAATAATACAAACTGTCAGAAAATAAAATATGAAATACACAAAAGGATAAAAAGGTTTCTTGGTTTTTCCATTTCTGAAATTTGGACATTTTGGAGATTATTTTTTCCAGTTGCTTCATTAGTCATTGTTCCCTTCATATTCACAGAGGAGTTGATGAATTATCAATAAGACAGGCCTTCATACAGATCTGAGAGCAGAGAAACAAAGATTTCTGGGAGAAATGAGTGAGAATGACAGTCGACTCTTAACATCCCATCAGTCTGATCTCTTTCATTGTCACAGGTTTGATTCCCAGCAAACGCATCTAGAGTCACCGAATGTACCGATAAAATTGGGACATCCCTGATTTTACAAGCCATGACGATTAGGATTTATGGATTATGGAATTAATAAACCAAATACTTACTACTTGTTGTATTTTTATTTTTATTTGGGTAGATGACACACAACATGTCCATAGATTTATCTATTTTTTATTTTTATTAAAATTTAAAGATTGATGTTTAAGAGTAAGTATATATTTTAGGTCATGTAACAGGTCACTTTTGTTTTTGTTTTTTTTACTAGTTCACCTAAATTGTTCTGTGATGTGGAAAATGCATTGATTTGCAAATGCATTTTTTTAAATTACAAATATTCCATGTAGTCTCATACAGGTCTGATACAGACCTTATTCCTGATATTTTTTAAATTAGTTTAAAATGTATTCTTACATTTTGAAAATTTAAATTTATGTTTCAGGGAATATATATATTGTAGATCACAGGTCTCTTTTTTATCATTTGTAATCGGCTTTCTGTTTCAGCATGTGATGTGGCAAATCCATTTCAAAAGTACAAATATTCCATATTCAATGTTTTTTAATTCATTTAAAAATCAAGATGAATGCATAGGGTTAAAATATAAATTTTAGATATTGTAACTGTATTTTTAATCACCTTTTTGACTTTACTGGTTCTCTTAAATAGCCCTGCAATGTGGCAAAAACAATTTAATTTTTTTTAGAAAAAGCTTTCTTTATTTTATTAAATGAACTTTTAATTAAAATTCTAGAATAATGTGTTGCTGAAACGTATATATATTGAGTCACAACTAGTCACAATCTTTTCATTATGCTTTAAATTATTTTATTTTTTATAATATATAATCACCTTTTTGTAGTTCAGTTAAATAATTCTGTGATTAGGCTTATATTTATTTTTTATTATTAAAAAATATTTTTTTTTTTTAATTAAAATTTTTTATTTTTTTATTTTTTATTATTTATAATTCAAGATTACTTTGTAAGGGAAAGTATATAATTTAGGCCTTGTAACTGGTCACAATTTTTTTTTAATGAATTTTTCCTCATTTTAATCAACTTTTTTTTGTAGATTTAATTCATCTTAACTTTTTTTTATTCATTTGAAATTCAAAAACAATGTGTAGGGGAAAGCATGTATTTTATTTTTGTAATTTTTAATCCATTTTTTGTCTTCACTAATTCACTTAAATGGTCCTGCGATGTGGTGTATATATTTTTAAAAACACAAATATTCCATTTAGTCTCTATTAATACATAACAGGTCATAAGGTCATAACAGCTTTATGCACATCATCAATAAAAATGTATACTATCAAATCACATTTTCACGTCCACGACCCATTTGCATTATATTTCATGCATACAATATCATAAAAAATACACACAGCCCAGTGCAAAGCTTTAAACATAAAGTTGTTGATTGGCAAAAGATCTGAACAGTGCTTTATGTACTCAATAAGTGTGTGTGATGTCTTCAGTATAGTTTCATCGACGTGCTGCTTATTACGGTGTGTTTAATAAGGGTGTTTTTGGGAGCGTGTTTGATAGCTGCTGCGATCCCACTGCGGACCCCGTCGCTGCTGCTCTCACAATGAGCGAGGTTGCTAAGATACGTTGGGCTTATATTAGATTATCTTATCTGCTGTTACTATATTTTCCCCAGCACCGTGAAACCTTTATTAATTTGGAAATTTACCCAGCTGCGGAATTAAGAAGCTGCTATGTGTACAGCGACGCTCGCTCTCTCTCTCTCTCAGCTGGACTGCTGGGTGCAGCATCCAGAACTCCCTCAGGTTTAATGTCGGCCCCTCCTTTGTACAAAGCCTGGATTGATAAACAGCAGTAAGCCGCTGTAATCTACATCCCAGGGGCCTCAGGCTCCATTTGATACTCCACTAACCAATAAGACATGTGAGCGAATGAAGCAATGATGTCATCTCCTGCTGAAGCCATTGGTGGAGCATTCATATGGAAGGCTAACAAGGCCAAAAGTCATTAACGGCATGCGTGAAATTTAGCATGGCAATTTTGAATTTGTTTCATTTGTACGTGTAGGCATTCACGTTCTGGCTGTGTTAAGGTGTCAGTTTTAACCGTGTTTCTTTAGTACATAGAAAGATGCAGAGTTTTACCATGTTAAGACGATAAAATTGAACGTGTCTCTTAGCATTCAAGATTCAAGATTCAAGATTTTTATTTGTCACGTACACAATTATACAGAGTATAACCAGCAGTGAAATGTAAGTCAGGTCCGCTCCATGGACAGTGCAAATATATGCAGTACAACACAAGAATATACATAGATATAAATATGAAAAAAGAAAATAAAAATAAAAATAAATGAAGTAGAAATAAGGAATAGAAAATAAAATCTAAAATAAAATGTGCAAAAAGATAAGTGTGCAGGACAGTATACTGTAGACTTAATAAATAGTAAT
>JAFVLL020008622.1:0-29558 GCA_021397915.2 Tor tambroides
GGTGGTAGTGTGGGATAACGGCACCGCCGCCAATTACCGCTGCTCCGGAGCTTATGATGTGAGGATTTTAGACAGTGCGCCCACAGGTGAGACTCATAGTGTTGTAGTATCAGTGCATCTGTCGCCTGAGCTTGTTTAGGTCAAACATACTTTAAAATAGCATTAATTAATGAACATTATCTGATGCTTAATTTCTTAAAATAAAACCGTTCAGGTCATGAAAGTTTAATATATCTGTATGTATATGTGACCCTGGACCACAAAAGCAGTCACAAGGGTCAGTTTTTCGAAACTGAGATTTATACATAATCTGAAAGCTGAATAAATAAGCTTTCCATTAATGTATGGCTTGTTAGGATAGGACAACTATTTGAAAATCTGGATTCTGAGGGTGCAAAAAAAAAAAAAAAAGAGAAAATTACCTTTAAAGTTCTTAGCAATGCATATTGCTAATCAAAAATTAAATTTTGATATATTTATGGTAAGAAATTTACAAAATATCTTAATGGAACATGATCTTTACTTAATATCTTAATGATTTTTGGCATAAAAGAAAAATTGATCATTTTGACCCATGCAATGTATTTTTGGCTATTGCTACAAATATACCCATGCTACTTATGAGTGGTTTTGTGGTCCAGGGTCACATATGTGTATGAATATATCCATCTATCTGTGTATTTATCTGTACATATCTATATGTCTATTATATAAATATGTATAGAGAGAGAAAGCGAGCAAATTTTAGTTGATGCAATGCAGGTAGATGTCAACTCCTGTGTCATATGCGTGTAATTACCATGTTACAGGAATCAAGCATGATGGCACCATGTGTGACACCTGTCGGCAGCAGCCCATCATTGGGATCCGATGGAAATGTGCGGAGTGCACCAACTATGACCTCTGCACCACCTGTTACCATGGTGATAAGCACCACCTGCGCCACAGGTTCTACCGCATCACCACTCCTGGTAGTGAGAGGTGAGTTCTCTCCCTGTGGTCTTGACTCCTTGGCATTATTCCCTATGTGGGTAAGGTAGTTCTCTGGCCAGTTTCAGACTCATCATGCACCATATCCTTCATTTACTTCATAGGCTGTTGTTGCCTGGCGATAGGTAGACCACTCCTCCGCTGCCTGGAGTTCAGTGGGAATACCAGCCTTTAATGGTACAGAGCAGTTTGCATTATTGGTCACCATGTCCATCAATGTGGGCGATTATGTCTATGTGTAAATACAAGCTACTTTAGATTTGAATTGCATAGTGCATGACTTTAAAGCTGGCCCACTGGTCTTGTTTTATTTGGTTTTTAAATTTAGGGATATTGTACTCTATCTGTCACGTCTACCTGTGCCTAGTTTGTACACATTTAAATTTAAATTTGGTCTTTAGCAATCCACGATCTTCTTTCTTTTGCGCTGTTTTTTGTTTCTCAAAGCAACATTGGTTATTTCTGTTCTGTACTTAAAGGCTTAATGGATAGCCTACTTTTTCTATAGCATCTTATGACTGTAATGGATAAATCAAGTGAAAAATATAAGTGTATGATGCAAATGAAATCTGGTCAGATTTCTTTTGAACAACAGGACTCTAGTTTCTTACATGCTTGTTTGGTTTTTTAGCATGTTCTTGTTTCCTCTTGCTCCAGTCAGTTGAATTTATCAGTGATACAACGTTTTTGGTTGAGATGATGTATGTGAACTAACTGGACCCTTTTTGTGTGATGTACAAGTTACTCTATAATATTTAGCCTACTTATTGGCTGTTGGATAGCAGTATAATTAGCAATTGACCTTATGACAGATAAATGACTGACAGCCCAAATAGCCAGTCAAATTGATGCACTGATAAGCCTTGTTATTATCCACAGTTTTGTTCATCAAACTTGTTAACTTAGTAAATATTAGGGTAAAAAATGTGTTATGGCAGAGAGGCTAGTGAATGGAGTTTCATTCATTTTGTTCCTGAAACAAGCCAGTAATCTTGAATAATGCAAGTGTTGGATCAGACTCTGCGGTAGACCACATGAGCAAATAAACTTTGAAAATTTGAATAATCATCCAGAAGCAAAATATCTCCCTGTTTGCTCAAAGAAAAGGAATAGTAGAATGCTGCAGTATGGTGGATGTTTTTAGAAAGGGGAATAATTGTTTAAAATAGTGTAGTTCCTTTTGACATTGATACACTTCTGTGTTTCGTTTTCTCTAGTAAATACAGAGACTGCATATATGCAGCCAAAGTTAACTTTATTTAAAGACCGAACATCAAGGTTCATCGAATTGTCTATAGGTTGAAAGTCTGTTGTGATCATAAAACAGGAAATATGTGCTCTTCTATTTCTGCTTAGTATGATCTGTGGTTAATGTGGGTCTAACCAAAATATATTAGACATGTTTACTAGTTGCCAGACAGATGTTTTAGTATATTCTATAACATATACATGAATTGGTAATACAGCTGGTCTTGTTTACCTAGTAAACTTTCCTGCACGGAATATGAAAATAGAGCTGCTGTTTTGTTTTTAGAGTTGCGTTCTATTCCTTTTTACAGGCTTGAGTAACGTCTCCTTCACTGTCTCCATATGGTAAGGCTATTAAGAAGTCTAGCAGTTGTTTAGACGTCTCTCGTGGCAGCCACCCATAACTGCCCTCAACATGAGCTCAAAGAAACAATAGGTCAGCTCAACAGCTGGTCTCCTTTCAACTAAGTGTGACTCTATTTCCCTAGTGAGAATGGTTAGTGAAGTACAACACACAAAGACAGTGACGAAGCCAGGCCTTTTTCGCTGAGTGTTCCCCTTGGCAGCTGCTGTCTCCTGCTGTGGTTTCCAGCTGCTTTAGGGTACACATGATCATTTTATGCACAATTCTTTTATTTTTATTTGTTTGCACCTCTCTTTAGTATTTTAAAGATTTAAAGATTAACAGAAGTTTGCAATCTCAAACACGGCCTGCATAACCTACATATGTTTTGGGAATGTCATGTTTTGTATTGAGATAAGCAGTTAGTTAGGGGCACACAGAGAAGAGAAATGAACACATGTTAGCAAAGCTGGAGGATCAGAAACTAACTGCTGTGGTTCAGCATGGGGCAGCTTCCAGATGGGAGACAAGCTTCTCCTCTAGAAACAAACAATAAGCGATTTAAAAAAAAAAAAAAAAAAAGATCCAGGATTATCCTTTTTATTCTGCAGGTTTTTCGTAACCTTCGAGTTTCAAAGAAAATGGAGCTAAACAATATAAATTATGACAAGCCTACAGTGGCATCTTGTTTGTTAGCTAGAGCATTTGAGGAAGTTACTTCTCCACCTCTAATATTTAGCAATAAATGACTTTTTCTTTTTGAAAAGCTTATACTTTTATATTCCAAAGCATATCATCTGACATTGCTTTTGGAATTGTAGCATACTTTTATGTGTTTGCACAGAGTTCTTTTGGAATCTCGACGCAAGTCAAAGAAGATCACCGCCCGGGGCATCTTTGCAGGAGGACGGGTGGTGCGAGGAGTGGATTGGCAGTGGGAGGATCAGGATGGCGGGAATGGAAGAAGAGGGAAGGTAATGCCTCAACATGTTTGGTTATGCTCGCTTTTCTTTACTCATCATTTATTAGATGAAAAACACTCCCCCTATCACGTAGATACAGCTATGTTATACTCTTTCATGTTCACTGAAGCAAAATTAGATGGCGCCAAGGCATTATTATTTTACATGTATTCATTTAACTTACATTCAGCTTACATCATGCAACATAAGTGATTCATCCTACATTAGCAGTAACTTAAAAAGTGCTGTGAAACAAAGTAACTGTGAAAGTGTCCTTGTAACCACATTATATAAAAACTTTTTAAAGATACATTATTATAAACTGGTATTGTTAAAACTATAATAAATGTAGCATTACAATTAAAAATAGGGCCTACACCACAAGTATAAAGACTGCTGGTTTGATTCCAGTTTTTACACTTTTGATGCAAAGCCCCAATTATGCAACATTCAAATAAATTAAAATGAGTTGCCAGTTATTGACACACTTCTTGTGCAGTTTAAAAGCAATTGAAAAAGTGTTTACCCTACCTATAGTCCCTGTTTTTTGGTCTGTTCAGTGATATCTGAATGACTAGATGTCTATTCAGATGTCTATTGTATTCTAGTGTTGTATTAGGCTAATCACTGTTCCTATTTAGCCTTAAGCCAAATAGATTTATTCAGTGCTTTGTTGCTGAAGAAAAAGAAATCACTGCTTCTCTTTTGCTTATTGACTTACGTGAAAACCAGCCATTTTTTAAAGCGGTCATATGATGCGATTTCAGGTTTTCCTTTCTCTTTGGTGTGTTACAAGCTGTTCATGCATAGATAAGATCCCTGAAGTTGCAAAGACTAAAGTCTCAAACCCAAAGAGATCTTCTTTATAAAAGTTAAGACTTGTCCACGCCCTCCTAAAACGGCTCATTTAAACACGCCCCCACATGTCTACGTCACTGTGTGGGAAGATTTGCATAACACTGCCCAAATGTATACGCAAAGAAAGAGGGCATGATTTTTATTCTCGCTGTAGTATTGTTGCTGCCGCCGGCGCCATGTCCTGGAGACGCTGTGTTTTGTTGGGAAAGCGAAACTACTTTGTTTGAGGACACAAGAAGAAATCAGTGGTTAAGTTGTATTTACAACACTGTTCCAGAACAGTTCAACCCAAATATTAGAGTGTGTGCAGCGCATTTTATGGAGGACTATTTCCTGAACCTGGGAGAGTAGCCTACAATGCCAGCTGTGCTCAAAGGCTGTTTTTATATAGTGGGGCAATTCCAACTTTGCAAGGACAGTCTGGCGCTTCTGACTCACAGCCTGTAAGTATGTTTTCGTATTTGCCACTGACTATTCAAATGCGAGTTTTGAGCAGTGTAGAGTATCGCTTGTTTGTTGTTTCTCCGATCACAAATGCAGACATGGTAATGTTTACGCGGCGCGTAAAAAGACAGCATAAGTCATTGTAATCAGTAATTATGTCCCCATTGGATGCAACAAATGCCTCGTTTATAATGGATTTTATTGTTTTGTTTCGTCGCGCCGGGACACGGCATCACAATACGGTAAGGGACATGACATTTCCATTACACGCTTGAGGTATTCGGCCAATCACAATGCACTGGATAGCTGGCCAATCAGAGCACACCTCGCTTCTCAGAACGATGAGATTTGTAAAAATCGACATGTTTCAGAAAGGCGGAGCATAGAGGAGCAACAATAATGTACAGTATGTGAAAAATAATGTTTTTTTGAACCTTAAACCACATAAACACATTGCATTACACCAAATACACAAAATAATGTTCTTTTTAGCAACGTCATATGACCCCTTTAAATATATGTAAATGTTGTCCTACTAAGAAACTATATTTGTATACTTTAAGGCAGTTTGCTGCTCTCTAATCTTTCCCATAAGTTCAACACCGAAATTTTTTAATGCCATGATTTGAGCAAATCTTGATGCCAGAGGGTACTTTACAAGTCAACTATTCATTTGGTCTTTGAATTAGCTGATATTTCAGGCCACTCCGGTTAAGTGTATTTAAAGAGTGCTTTCAAGCACACTTCTTTCAGAGAGAGTGCCTACTTCAACCTAAACATTGAGTTTGACCGCTAAATCCCACCATTCGTAATTAAAGCAGCATTCTGCCACTCCGATTGGCATATTGATTGGCGTGTCTGGCGGTGAAAACATTCACTCTCTTGGGACTCTGTGCGCATGCTGCTTGCTTGTTCAGTGTTTTTAACTTTACAAATTGCTAATCTTGTTTAATGTATGACTGAAATTACATATGGTACATTGTTGTAGAGGAAATCTTAACATGTTGGACACTGGATTATTAACACAGTTGATCTTTGAATTGTTGTTACTGTTGTTTCAAGCTAAAAGCTTAAAGTTGGCATGAAATGAAAATCAAAATTCATTTCATAAATGCAGCTTAATGTAAACAATAAAATGTAACTCTTAATGTAAACAATCCATTTGTGCATAATGTTTCCATTTTAAAAAAAGTTTTCACCTCGTATTGTTTACTTTAATTGTCATAATGGGAGCTTCTGGTAAAAACATCAGACTCTGGTGACCTATGCAAGACTTGTCTAGTCATTTAGTTAACTTAAACCTTCCAAGCTTACATTCACCTGCCTCCACTTTTGCTATCTGTTACTACCGTTTCATCTAGAATTTAAAGTCCCAGACAAGCCACTCCAAATAACTATGTAAGTACCATTCAGTGGCAAACTTTATTTATACGTTTATTTTGCAAAGGACTGACCTTTAAGATGTTAATTACAGTTTTTATAATACAACTTTTTAGTTTCACACAAGGTTTATTGGGATGTCCGTGGTCCCTAAACTCTTGTGCCCTTGAATATTTTGTTTATTAGCTGAATTAATCAGACCGTTGAGTGCTTTAGTTATGTGACTAAAGTGAAAGACATTCATTAAGTCTTTAAATTTCTTGTCTTGTCTGGATCAGTTCCTCTTCTCTGTGGCCTCCCTCACCATCCTCCTATGTTTCAGGTGACGGAGATCCAGGACTGGAGTGCTGCCAGCCCCCACAGCGCAGCCTACGTCCTCTGGGACAACGGGGCCAAGAACCTCTACCGAGTGGGATTCGAGGGCATGGTGAGCCACCCCCATCACTATACACATAACAAAAGACTGCAGTTAACTGGCCTTTGTGTTGCTACCCACCCCCCTTCTACACGCACTGCACCACACACAGACAAGTCATCCCGTAAGCTGGCCTTCTTTATAAGAGCCATGTGCAGGGCAGCCATTGTGAGGGGCAGCTGGATGAGCTATCTGCATGATAAAAGAAATCTGTTCCCTTTCTATCTCTTCACAAGAGAGCGAGCTTCAACATGAAGACCAAAGGCAAAGAGAGCAGGGGGTGTGGTCTGCAGAAAGCGTGCCTCAGTTAGTGAAGTGCTAGGCTGCCCATTCATTGGCTATTAGACTTTCTGCGACGTCTGAATTTCATCCAATCGTTTTGTGGTTGGGCAACGGCTTTTGTCTGTGATTGCAATATATCCGGAGGGTGTGCGCAGCCATCTGCCACTGGAATTATTAATTAGATTTGGGTAAAGAGGAGGAAATGCAGACAACTATATCAGAGACAGTTGCAATGTTTTGTGGTTAGGGATTCAAAGATATATATTTTTAACAAAACTGTTGTGATTAATTGTCTTTTTTTTTCTTTTTAGTCTGATTTGAAATGTGTGCAAGATGCCAAAGGAGGCACTTTCTACAGAGACCACTGTCCAGTGTTGGGTAAGCTTTCCAGATGTGTCATACTAGTAGGCTTACAATATTTAACATGAATATATTTGAGTTCTAAAGGGATTTAAGCCTCGTAGGTCAAATGAAGTCCTCTATTGCATCTTAATTGTATGAGTGTATTGTATGAGATGCCTCCACTAGGTGTCAGCACTAGATGGTATGGTGAGGCCGATCTTCAAATATGCATAGCTACAGTGACACATTCCTGTTTAAAAGCTCTTTTGGCCCCAGTCCATAATTGACTCCTTGCTATCCATGCCAATACCGTTAGGTTCTATACAAGAATGGTCAACTTAAATTAATTACTCTTGAAACCTTAAGAAATGGTCCCACAATGCACAACGTCTTATGCTTTACAATTTAGAGAGTCCCTTTGCAGTGTTTACTGCTCCATACTCACTGAGCAAGGGTTATCTGTTGAAGTTCACTTAACTCTAACAAAAGTCATTTGAAATGCACTGTAATGCAGACAAAGCTTAAGTCAAGCATATTGAGGGGGTTGGTGTATGATATAAATATATACGGCATAAATTTATATTTACAAGGTTTTTGAAGTTTAAGTACTGGAGAACCCTTGGAAACAGTTGTGTTTATGAAGAGGTACTTGAAAAATGCTTTAAATGCCTTTAAATTTTTTCCAAGGCAATATATGAAACCAGACCTGACAGTAAAGACTTGTTTTTAAGTCTTGTCAGTTTACAATCAAGCATTGTTCAACCATTCAAGTCCAAAAAGAAGCAAAATAAAATTCAGTTTGGTACTCGCACAACACGTGAACACCAAATTGAGTTCTCTTTCTTGTCTTCGTTTGTTTGTTCTTGTTTTATTACTGAGTGTTTACATTTAAAAATGGTTAGCGCAATAGAATATGTTGTTCTCAATATGATAATGATCATGAGAAGTCATTCTATTGCTCTCTAGATCATCTCAATTTTTAACCTGTGACTTTCTGTAGGTGAGCAGAATGGAAACAGGAACCCAGGAGGCCTGCAGATTGGAGACTTGGTCAACATTGATTTGGACCTGGAGATCGTTCAGTCGCTGCAGCATGGTCACGGAGGCTGGACTGATGGCATGTTTGAAACGCTCACCACCACAGGCACTGTGTGCGGCATTGATGAAGACCATGACATTGTTGTGCAGTATCCTAGTGGAAACAGGTCAGTCACACTATACATTATCATAAATGTTTTTTTGGCTTTCAGTGCACGACAGTCACAGTCTTCACAATTATGACAAATCCTGATACATATGAATTATTAATGTTGATTAATAGAATATACATACAAATTTCAACTTTGGATATAAACAGTCTACAAATCCAAAAGAAGCTGTGTTTCTGAATTGTTAAATCAGTGTATCAAGACCTAAATTGGTATTACATAAGACCATAACATTCCCATTAGTCCTCTTAGTAGCATGAAACTGCTTAAACAAAATCACAAAGCAAGCAGTATAACAATATTCATTTGAAATAATAGACAGGAAAATCAATTTTTTTGAAATTTAACTACTGTTGTTGAAGATTTGTGACTTTACCTTTGTGCTGAAATGAATACAGAATTTCTCTGTGTGTATTAGGTGGACATTTAACCCAGCGGTGCTCACAAAGGCAAACGTTGTACGTAGTGGAGAGGTGGCGGCTGGTGCTGAGGGAGGCAGTTCTCAGTTCATGGTGGGAGACTTGGTCCAGATCTGCTATGACATTGACCGCATCAAACTACTCCAGAGAGGACATGGAGAGTGGGCTGAAGCTATGCTGCCAGTGAGCATCACCTACCTCATCCTTAAAAGGATAGTTCATCCAAAAATGAAAATTCTGTTGTCATTTACTTACCGTCATGCTGTTCAAATCTATGTGGCTACACCTTTTTTTTTAATATCCACTTCTAGACTTTCCAGACATTCATAGCCATTCTATTAACTATAAATAACTTTGCAACTCCGTATGAACTAACTCTTATTAATCTGCAACTACATATCAAATAATTCTCATTAGAGTATTAGTAGACTGTTAGTTTAGGGTATAATGTCTGCTGGGCACCATCAAAATAAAGTGTTAGCACATATTAAGTAGACAGTCTGCTAATACTCTAATGACTGGTAGTTGACATGTACGTAGTTTCAAAGTTGCTCGTTATTAGAATGTCTAAAGTGCACTATCAAAGTAAAGTGTTACCACATATGTCTTTATAATAGAGGTTAACAGTTCCCAAAACTGTTTGGTTACCAACATTCTTCAAAATATCTTTTTAGACAGTTTTTTGGCTGAACTATCCCTTTAGTGATTACATGACACTGTTTCTGTGAATGATTAGATGAATATTACACTTTGGCTGTTATACAAACATGGATATTTTTAATTTATTTTATGTTGTAAGAGAGCAGACTGAAAAATACGAGAGAGAGAGGGAACAGGATCAGAAAATGTTGCAGGATTTAAAGCGGTTTCGCACATGTGGTTACCATTGCGACACGAAGCACTAGGCCAGAGCTCTGTAATGATTTTGTTATTTTATAGTACAGTGTAATGGATTTATCTAATCAAATAATTGCTTTTTTCCATACTGAGACATCTGGCTCTAGCCTGCACAAGAAAATCTAGACTAATCAACAGCTTGTTCAGTTGTCTCAATATGCAGTAGTGACTTCCTGAGCTCCAGAGTAAAAAGACATTTACTTTTTCAAAACGTGTTAAATTTCTCTGTTTTGGCTGTAAATAAAAGACCAATAAAACCAGGCACTGATGAGACCCCATCTTTGTTATAAAGACCCAGTGTGCTTGAGTTTAAAGAGGCTGATGAGGATTCACTTGCAACCAATAACACAGTTGTTTTATTTTATCTACAGGCTGTTTCCAGCAGCTCTGCCTCCTAAAGCAGTGGATGAGATGCTAAGAGTGGCGTTGAGCCTGTGTGATTGGTTTATATTTCTGGGATCTCCCTCTTTTTGATGTCCTCAGTGGACAAATCTTAACAGAATTCCAGTAGGTTCAGTTATGAGCAATATAGATGAGACATGGTCCTGCAAGTCTACGAGCCTTTGGGTATTCTCTTTTTAAATGAGCCAATCTCAATTTTAAAAGCCAGACCTTACACTTATTGATTTTTCTCCTCCGACCACCACATCTCTCTCTCTCTCTCTCTCTCCACAGTACTTAGGATGTACCTGTGTGTGTAATATGAAGTTTGCACACAAACTTGTTTAGCATTCCAGCAGTTTCAGAGCTTAGAGGAAAGGAAAATGGATTAAATGCAATAGAACTCGTTTAAGGACAGTCACACACTCTTATGCCCATGTTTTCTCTTGTGCAGACCCTTGGAAAGGTAGGAAGAGTGCAGCAGATTTACTCTGACAGTGACCTCAAAGTCGAGGTTTGCGGGACATCCTGGACATACAATCCAGCCGCTGTCACTAAAGTGGCTCCTGCTGGATCTGCTGTTACTAATGCTTCTGGAGGTAATACACACACACACACACACACTTACACACACAGGTATATGTGGTATATGGGGATAGCGTAATGGTCTTTATACTGTACAAACTGTATTTAGGCACTCCATTTGCACACCATTTGTGTTATTTTATAGTTTGGGACTTATAAAATGTGAAAATTGTAATAAGGAATGAATATGTGTCTAAACAGAGTGGTAGTGCACATGGACATTTTAGGGCTGCACAATATTGGAAAAGACTGACATTGTGATGTTTTGTTTTTATGTAATATATTTTGCAATTTTCACCAGAAGACTTGAAAAGCTCTGTTTGGAAATAATTCTAATTTTTGAATGATTCGGGGTGATTTTGTAGGGGAGCAGGGTTCCCGCGGGTCCTTAAAAAGTCTTAAATTTACTTTATCAAATTTAAGGTCATAAAAAGTCTTAAATTGCACAAGAAAGTCTTAATTATGATTTCAAGAGGTCTTAAATTTCGGTACAGACCATAATCGTGATGTAGCTTAATGTGACGATTAAATTTCAAAAAGCTATAAATAAATATGAGCGCTGCACGTTTCAAAGTCAGGTGCTGCGCTGCTTTGTGTTCTGCCGTTACCTCGGAAACAGTTCCGAAAGCGCCTCCTGCTGGCTTAGAATGAATCTGCATGTTCAATAAGGCTGTTGTCGTAAGGTATTCATGAAATACCAGAGGCTGTAGTTTCAGAACCGGATTTCTAGGACCCTATAGTTTTTTTTGTTTGTTTGTCTGTTTTTTAATTTAATTTAATTTATTTTTTGTATGTATTATGTCAGGTCAGCCAGTTCTATCAAACCTTTACAATTAATCCAGAATGCGGCAGCTAGATTAATTTTTAATGAGCCAAAAAAAAAATGTAAGAAAGAATGAAGAACGTCACACCTCTGTTTATTAATTTGCACTGGCTACCAATAGCTGCTCGCATAAAATTCAAGGCATTGATGTTTGCCTACAAAACCACCACTGGCTCTGCACCCCTTTACCTAAATTCATTACTTCAGACTTATGTGCCTCTAGAAGCTTGGGTTCTGCAAGTGAACGTCGCATTATTGTTCATCCCAAAGAGGCACAAATTCACTTTCACAAACTTTTGTTTAAATTAATATAATAATTAATACTTTTGACTCATCCATTTTCTTTAAAAATGGTTTAAAGGCTGAAATGTGAAGTGTATCATTTTATAAAACTTTTTGTTTTCCTGAAAACTTGTATCTGAACTTTAAATCATGCTTTTTACAGTCATTTTACAGTTTAATAGTTTACCATAGACATTGCCCTACCCCGCTCATGTGGTATTAATTTTATTTGTGCAGGTCTTAAAAAAGGTCTTAAAGTCTTAATTTGAGCTTAAAAATCCTGCAGAAACCCTGGGGAGTGCCTCTGCTCTGCCTCTGATTTCAATTCCATTTGGTTATATCTCACAGCCCTAATTTCAATATATTTTGGCATTAATTGATTTGCCAGAAGGAGAAAATGTCCTATATGTCAGTAGTGCTCACAGTCAACCACAGGCAAGCATCAATCCATTTCTCATCACACATTGTGTACTCTGTGCGACACTATAGCATTGTTGACAGAGAGTCCTTCTATGCCTACAGAGCGCCTGTCTCAGCTCCTCAAGAAGCTTTTTGAGACACAGGAGTCTGGAGACATTAATGAAGAGCTGGTGAAGGCCGCGGCCAATGGTGATCTAGCCAAAGTAGAGGACATCCTGAAGAGACCTGATGTAGATGTAAGAGTTCTATCATAACACAGATACACACACACACTGTGGCAAATTTGCAAATCCACAAAAACCTCAGGAGATTTCCAGAGTTCTACACATCCCCTACATATTTATTTAATATTTTGGTCAATGTTAATGTTTTTAATTGTCAATATAAATGAATATTTTGGCTAATGTTTATTTGCTGTGAATTAGGGCTGTGTATCACCAGCAAATTCACGATACGATACGTATCACGAGACAAGACTGCACTGAATTTCACCTCAGCAGAATTTAGTAAAACAGCTGTTCATTAAACACTGCATACTATAGGGCCATTTCTAACTATAGGCAGAGCAGGCAGTTGACCTCTGCATTATGAAGGGCCTCCATAACTCTACCACAGTACAATATAGGTAATGGCATATGTTTCATGTTTACAATGGGCACTCCCCACCAGGTACAATATTCTGATTCTTTGCATCTTGTTTTTAAGCCCATAAATAATAATGTACTCGTTCTAATAAATTTACATTGTAATGTACTTTCCTATATCTTAAAAAAATCATCTTTACATTGCTGGTAGGTTATCATTACACAAATTAACACACACTCTGTTTAAAAAATAAAAATTAGAAGAGTTCTAAACTAATGCGCTGTCTTCACTGTATCTAACGCATGCACACACTCAGTCACTCACACAGATCACGTTGTGGCCGCACACAGACATTCAGGAACAAATTTCTCAGCGCTGCCCCGCAATTTTATCAACTAAATAGCTTAATCGCTCGAGCTACGTTATCTTTCTCAACAAGGAGCTGGTAACATCATTGTTTCTAAAGGAATTAAAGCCACAGCTTCACTGTTAATAGAGAAACACGGCAAAACAGTAGTAATTCATACATGCATACACTCTCTCTCTCATAAATGAACAGTTAATGAATTACACTTTTCTGAGAATAGAATATTGAAGTGGAGATCGCTAAACCGCAAGCTAACCGGTGTTTTCAGAAAGCAAGCACATTTATCCACAGTGGAGAGAGAGCGTGTGCACATGGTTGCCAGGTTGACAAAGATAAGTATCACACTTAACAGATATTTCCGTATTGTGCAAGTGGAAAACTCGGGGATTACATGTCCTTATATCAGGCAACCCAGTTGTGTTCATCTGCGGCCAGATTAAACCTTGTTGTAGCCTATATATTATGCTCTATTCATTATTTTTTAGAAACCTCGCACTTTTCTACTCCATTTTAAACGGTGTTCTTGTATTCAAATTAAGCGCGGTCCACTGCTGCACACGTGCCACAATATCGATACAGGGCCAGCTGTATCGATACTCGTATCGTCAGATCTCTGTGATGATACATTGTCGTATCGATGTATCGAACACAGCACTACTGTCAATATAAGTGAGAGATTTTCCATTTCTTTTGTTTCCCACAATCAAACTCACCAAATTAAAGAATAGTTAAAGACTTAAAGTCCTTGTTACAAGACACTATTTGATCTGATCAAATAGGTAGTAGTTCTTACATTTAAGAAAGTGCAAGTCAGAAAGAAGAAACTTATGCAAGTAGTACTTTGATCAAGCAACATACTGGTTCTAATTTGTAGCAAGACCACTTTGAACTGCTGCACCTTTTGGTTCTAACTGGAATCTCACAGATCAGATCAAACGCACAATCAAAGAATGATGGCTGCTCTTATATGTATGAGACTTCCTTTACTCTTTTTTTTTTTTTTTTTAAATCCTATGAACCTGAAGCTCTCAGTTTATGGAATATGGAACTGCTTCAGTCTAGTCTCTAACATACTGAAAATATTCAACGGTCATTCATATGAAGACATGGGCACATAAATCATTTTAAATGAGACTGAACAAAACAATCAAGCAGTTTTAATCAGAAAGGTTTAATCTGTACATGCTGCTAAACAGTTGTTTCATTTAAGTATTTTGAGAGGGGTCTGAAGAACATTGCTTGTGTAAATTCAAAATGAACATCACTGGATCTCAAAGCTCTTGATTGGTCTCACCACAATAACAATGGGAAACTGTTCGATTACGCCAGTGATTGCGCAGCATGTTGTTTAAAAGGAAATGAGAAGGAAGTTGATCCAAGTTTTGTTTGGCATAGAGAGACTAGACACTGGAATGCAGTGCACAATGAACGTGATATAGCAATGATTTTTGGTATTAGCATTATTCACACAGTGATGGAAGTGAAAGTATTGTGGAAACCTTCAATCTTTTTTTTTTTTGTGTAACTTATGTTGTATTGTTATATAATTGTATACGTAAAGTTTTATCATAGAGAAATTGTATTTATAATCTCATGATTTTTAAAAAGCCTAGTTATCGTAAATGAATAGAAATACCTGGATTTGCATTAGATTCACTTGTCACTTTACCTGATAAAGATTTCACTTCAATATATTTTATCAGTTTGAGTTGTCTTTTCCCCCGCTTTTTTTGGTTTGTGTTGGTGCCAGGACTGGCCCGGTGCCCTGCCGCCCCTCACTGAAGTAATTGCTTGTAGCACAGAGAGAGGGGAAGGGAAGTTAAATTGGCTAGGGTGACTGGCCAAATTATATGCTCGGCAGGACAAGACATGTCCTGCAAATACACCAGGGGCTCTAGCATTAATATTCATGCCTTTGCACACTGGTTTAACTTACCGCAGTGCTGCAGATCACGAATAGACACTTGTGTATACGCTTATACACATGCACACAAACACATTTTAAAGAATGACAAAAACATGGAATCTGAGATGCAAATAGCTTGATGTGATCATCCCTGTCTTTTTGTTTCCAGGTGAACGGGCAGTGTGCAGGACACACTGCCATGCAGGCAGCCAGCCAAAATGGTCATGTGGACGTCCTCAAACTGCTTCTGAAACATAATGTGGACCTGGAGGCTGAGGTATGTCTTGTATCCTGCTCCTAAACCACCTCTTGTCACTTTTGGCTGTTTTTTCCCCTCTAAAGTTTATTGCTTTAGGAACAGGGCAAACCATAATATGCTGTGGATTGACTACTGACCTTAAACCACGTAGATCTGGTTTGTTTGTGGTTCAGACACCTCAAGCAGAAGTTTTTGTAAGAGAGACCTCATGGAGCTAGTTAGCTTATTGAATTGAGTGAAATGTTTCCTTGTGTATTTTTAATGCACCAGGATCAGGGATGCAAACTTGTCACTTTTTGGGCGAAAATCACCATATCTAATCCAAAATATATGATTTGTGTAGATCCAATGAATCCAGTTTTTGAAACTGGTTGGAGTGTCAACAAATGAGAAGCTTGGATGGTTTAAGCTCTATCTGTGATTTTTTTTTTTTTTCCCTCAAAATAAAAGCTCTTTGATTTAATGTTTGAAAGCAAAGAAATTAAGATGGCCTTTTTTACTCTTTTTCTGTAAAATAAATTTACTATTATTAAATACTGTATTTTTTTTACATTATGGTATTATAACAAAAGTAACATTTCTTTGATTTGTTTAATTGTTATAATTTGATTTAATGAAATAATATTAATAATAATTATTAGATTTTTTAAAACTGGATGGAGTGTCAATAAAAGAGGAGCTTAGAAACTTCAAGATCTGAAAATGTATTATTATTTTTATTTTTTCCCCAAAATAAATAAATAAAAGCTCTTTGGTTAAATTCTTGAATGCAAAGAAATAAAGATGGACTATTTTACTCAAAAATATAATTATTAAATACTCAAGTTTTTTATTAGTATTATTACTATAGTAATATTTTATTGATTTTAATGAATAGTTATAATTTAATAAAATATTTATTTTAAATAATTATAATGATAACAATTTAATAAAATACACATAATTATAGTAATAATAAGAAGAATATTGCCCCGGACCCCTGCATCTTTGTTACCTTCTTCGCCCATGATGAGTTTGCATCCCTGTAACATTAAATACTGTTGTGACAGTATAGCATAATATTCCAGCATAATATAAAGAGAAAAAACATATATAGCGAGAGATATTTAGGTTAAGGAGAGGAGCAGTTTAACCCATGGGAGTGATCTTCCAAATAACTTACACTAATAAAATTGTAATCAAAGTTTTAGACTCACATTGTTGTAATTGGAATGCTAAGTGAAATATGTTTGTGAAGAAAAGGTTTAAGGTGCTTCAGAGGCATATTGAGGTAAAGTTAACTGAACCCCCTGATTCCCAGATTATGGGGATAAGCTAATGTTGGCATGCAGTCAGCACATCTACCGTTTGCTTATGTGCAGGGAGTGAAAAAACAAACACAACAAAAACCAAGACGCTGGCATTGTTATTCAAGCCACGTGAACGGTCCTCCACTCACAATCAAGCACGAATATTTATGTCCTGGTGTCTGATGTTTCAGGGGCAGGAAAGAGCTTGTTGCTGTGAAAAGGATCAACATGCAATTGTCAATGATATTAGCTTTAATTGCAGACTTTTGAAAATCACTTGTCCTTCTTAATCGGTTTTGTTTGGTTGTCTGTTATGGATTGTGAGTGACAGCATAGTAATTGTTCACAGAGTACCAGGAAGGTGAAAATAGTCACATGTGATATGTAATATTTATATGGCCAAATATTAAATAAAATCTTGAAATATCTTTTATTTTCAGTTTTCTTCATTCTCATTTTAGCTTATAAGTTTAGTAATTGTTATTTTAAATAGGTCAGTATCTTAGCTTTAATTTTTATTTCAGTTTTAGCATTTCTTTCTTTCAGTTAGTTGCTAAGGACTAAGGAAATGTTTGTATATAAATAATTACCTTATTTCATTTTTTAAGATTTTTTTGATCTAGTTAACAATAACAATGCTGATTTGAACTTTTACAGGTTGAATATGAAGAAACCTTTGTCCTTATAGGACGTCTTATGGTTTAAAGGATGTTTGTTTTCTGTTGTTTTCACATATTGAAATCCTTAATGAAATATTATGGTTCAGTGGAGAAAAACGGACTGGACGTCTTAGCACTGTCAGCCGGAGGAACGGATAAATTATTAGGCAAAGTCTAATTTATGGTTGTGAATCACTTTTAACCTCTGATTAATTAACCAGAAGATTTGCATTGTTATAAGGCAGTTGCTTCAGCAATCACTGTGTCCATAAGCATTCCTCAGCATTTTATTTTTCTAGGCCAGTTCTAGTTCTAAAAGCTTTAGAGTCAGACACTGGAATCAGACTGTGATGTGTTTAAATGAGGATTCTGACAGTGATTGACGTGTGACTCTTTCAGGATAAGGATGGAGACCGAGCTGTCCATCACGCAGCCTTCGGGGACGAAGGTTCTGTCATCGAGGTGCTGCATCGAGGTGGGGCTGACCTGAATGCCAGAAACAAACGCAGACAGACGCCTCTGCACATAGCTGTCAACAAGGGCCACCTACAGGTGGTGAAGACTTTGCTTGACTTTGGCTGCCACCCCAGTCTGCAGGTGAAATATCTGTCTAAGTGTTTCGATCCCTGGTGTCTCAGTAAACTCTTCCTTGCTTTTTATTGACACTTTTGGTCATACATTCTAAGCTAAAGCTGGTAGTTAGTGAGTAGCTTATTGTAGTTCTTATACACTACCGGTCAAACTTTTGGAATACGTTTTTTTGAGTCTCTTATCCTCCTTAAGGCTGCATTTTAAATTGTAGTAGTTTGCAATGTTACTGTTTTTACTGTGTTTTTTGATTCAAATAAATGAAAAGAAACAAGAAGACATCAAAAGGTTTCCCAGAAAATATGTAGATTGAATATATAAAATGGAAAATATGTGGTTAATTGAGTTTAGTTTAATTAGTCAACGTTATTATACACAGTTACACAGACCGGATTTGTTCAAGTTGCTCACAAATATTTAAAACAAGATTATTTGTATAGATTATTGATATGACCGTTGACAGATTTTGGACACTACTTTGGCATTTTTATAGTTGGCAGATGCTGATGATCTCACAATAGCAAAATATGAGCCAGTTATTTGCAGGTACTGTGACTGTTTTTAATAATAATAATAATATATGTATGTATGTATTTAGGATTTATTTTATGTAATGTAATGTAAAAGACACATTAAGTAAGGTTCTTCAGCATTGCAGTCTCTCTTGATTCCCGAGTCTACTAACTGCGGTCTTACATTTCATTTTTAGCTTCCAGTAAAAATAACTTTTCTGTTTTTTTTTTTTTTTACATATGCTATTAGCACAGTTTTGAAAGGATTATTTGATTAATATGCTGTTTATACTGCAAACTAGATCAATAGATGATAAAGGGGTGGTGTTTTCCCAGGTGATTGACACCCTGCGGTACTTTAGAATTTTCTCTTCTATTCGGCAGTGAACAATCTAGTGCAGTTTTACCATGAATCAGCACAGATTGGTTGGCTGCTTTTCAAAAGCAAATGCCATCACATGAAACATTGCCATGGAATGCCAGCATTTATTATACTTGCTAAGCATTTGTATAGTTTAGCATATTTCAGCCTGTTCCGTGATAACAGTACATCGTCACATCACACCCTCAGTAAGGTGAAAAACTAGGCCTTTTTTTATTCTGTGTCGCTGTGAACAGACTTATATAATGCTGCGTTGCATTTATTAGCAAAGCAGCACACACTAAAGAGTGTGTAACTTAATGCTGCCCCCTGCAGGACTCAGAGGGAGATACACCTCTGCATGATGCCATCAGCAAGAAGAGGGATGACATGCTCTCTGTGCTCCTGGAAGCAGGTGCAGATGTCACAATTACCAACAACAACGGATTCAACGCACTTCACCATGCAGCTCTGCGAGGGAACCCCAGGTATGGCTACGTTCAATTTGCATGTGTCATAATTTGGGTTGAATTAGGCTTGATTAATGAGAATTATGCAACTATGAATTTATTGAATGGCTTCATTTCATCTTTGGGGCCTGTGCAGAACAAATTTGAGGCTCCTAAAGTCAAAATAAGTTATTTTTTCTTTACTGCGTCACATTTACCATTGTTGCTTCATAAATGATGATGCCCACTTGCATACAAACTTAAACTACAGTAGGCACTCTGATTGCATCTAGGGCTGCAGTAAATCGCAGTCACGATTAGGCAAAAGCTGCGATTGTCATGCGTATCTTTCAGTGAAGCACAGTTCTGTGATCAGTAGTAAATCTCCATCCGAAGGCCAGAGGGCGCTCTCACGCTTAAATGTCAAATGTGAATGATATGATTAATTTGATTAATCGTGCAGCCCAAACTGCATCCTTATGTTCAGTTTTCCTCTGCTAGTAGCTGTTGATATACTTAATATATAGTTCAAACTTGTTGAGCTTCAACCCCTTTTTATGATGGATGGATGCACTTTATTGGACTTCAGAATCTCAGCACCTGTTCACTGCCATTATTAAGCTTGGAAGAGCCAGGACATTTTTTAATATAACTCAGTCAAATACACCTAGGATGCCTTGAGGGTGAGGAAATCATAGAGTAATTTTTAATTTTTGGGTGAACTGTCCCTTTAATGTATTAAAAGGGTCCTATTATGCTCTCTTACAAAGTCTTGATTTTGTTTTGGGGGTGTACTAGAACATGCTCTCATGCTTGGTGGTTCAAAAAACGCATTATTTTTCACATAATTTACATTATTACAATACCTTTCTCCCCAGCCTGACACAAACGGCTCGATTAGTTCCGGGTTTGATGAAGGCCCGCCTTCCGAAAAATGAAATGTGTTGTGATTGGTTAGCTGTCCCAGTGCGTTGTGATTGGCGAACAGCTTAGACGGTGTTTCAGTATTGCCCCGCCCCTTGCCAAAACAGCAAGTTCGTCAATATTGCCATATCAATTCAGACCCCGAGAATATTGAGGATCGCGCAGAACCTTTGCACGCACGGATATTGCAAGACATATTAAAGTGGTAATGTTGTTGTTTTTTTGGCTAAATCACGTTTTAGATAGGATGTCAACAACAGCTTAAAAATAACGGCATTTACTATGTACAGATAAGTGCAACGGTAGTATGCATTGTTTATTGTTCTTTAATTCTAACATTATAACATGAATTGAAGTGAAACTGTTATACAGTTGAATTTACTTATACCATAGTCCCACAGACTTACACTATTTGTGGCGGATTATGCAAATTAATTCTCAGCCAGCAGGAGCCGCTGTTGGAGTGGGAGAGATCGAGGTTACCCCGGTAACGCTGTACACAAAGCAGAGCTCCGCTCACAAACGCTGCTTTATCAGACATTACATGCAAGATGAAATGAAAATGACATCCACAATTTTCTAAAGACAGTCGGTTTCCTTCAGAAGTACAGTGATATAAAAACACCCGTACCGGGATTCGATTTTGAAACGTGCAGTGCTCAACCAAGCCTTCTCCCCACCCGCCAACCACTCGAATTTCCGTAGGCGGGATTTATTTTAATGATATTCTAATAGGCTGCTTTGTGATATCACAAACCCCGGAAAACAACGCTGTAGTCCAAACGAGCCGTTCGTTGTAGTTCTTTAAAAGGGATTTTTTTTTACAAAACGAAATATCTCCCTTTGGAGTGGACTTTGAGATTTGTAACTTTGTAGATCTTTTTATGCCCAAACAAACACACTACACACTGACTAATATTCAAAAATGGAAAAAGCATAATAGGACCCCTTTAACTGTAACCATACCTATTTATTTATTCATTGCAAATAAAATGGACATTGATTTTTATTATTGGTGCACCTTTGTGTCATAGAAAATTGCTGTATAATTTACAAATGCTTCAGTGAAATGATCAATCCCCCAATGGCAACATGGGGATCCTTTTTATTGACTATGTGGATGAAGAACTGCCCCGGGTTATTATTTATGGCTCGCTTGTACTGTAGAGCCTTGCTTGGGAGCAGAACCTGTCCCGTCACCATCAGAAAGTCCTAAAGATATATAGCTCTCCTCCAGCTCACCATTTACTTGTATTTCTCGCATGAGTTCCCACCGCTGCAGTCTTCTCTGCGCAGCACTCTTTCTTTCCTGTGCTGAAGCTTTTCAGTCCAGTCTTGTTGCGTAGACTCGAGTATGCATTTACTGGGTCTGAAGGCTTGTGCTAAGCTTGTGTCCTTGTTGGCTATTTTTTCAGTATGTGGTTAGGTCATGAAAAACTTGTTGATTGACTGCTTTGAAATATTTAATTTCCTGTTGAATCCACATGCCACACATCTCAGGGGTCGGTTGCATAAACATAGTCACTGTGTCTGTGTCTTAAGAACATGATTGACTAACTAGCAGTTAACCAAGTCGCAATCAGTCTTACTTCTTGGACTTAAAACCAGAAGGTAATAGCCTAACTTCACTTGCACCATTTTAACCAGTTAGATTTTATCACGGAAAAATCATACAGCAGGGAAAACCGTTTTGCTTTTTTCATCCTTGCATGTTTTCCTAAACTCATTAACAGATTGATGTGTCTCTCAATTGGTGTTCTTCAATGATGGCTGTTGTAAGTACAGTTGTAACCTTACACAAGAATTTTAAACAACCAGACAAATCAAACAAACCTGTTGGCCTGTCAGAAAACATTCTTGGTATGCATATGCACTTTATTCTTTTAAATGTTTTTTTAAAACTCTTTGAAAGATGTTCATATGAAAAAAGACTGTCTATTTAGTTTAAAGATTTTATTGAACATTCCCCATGTTTATCTATACATTGCGAATTTGCGTCTCGGGTATGTTGAAAGTGTTCATAAGTTGTTGTTTTTTTTCTTCCTGTGTGTTTATGACAGTCGCAGGCTGAGAGCAGGACTGGTTCCTCTCAGTGGCTCTCTGGATGGCTGCTGGAAGGCAGTTGTGCTCTAGCACTGTAAACAGTACGATTAATAGCCCATGACTCATAACAGAGTCCACAAACAGGCCCTGCAGAGGCTGCCGCTGCACAGCCCCTATTACTACTGTACAAATGGGCCAACTTGTTTGTTAACCGCCACATGGACTCTCACCCTCAGTTGCACTGCTGTGTGCTGCTCTATAGCTGCTTGCTTAGAGCTTTAGTCAGCAGTCACATCCAGTGCTGCTAGTGGAAACTGTATCATAGGAACAGAGCTTGGCACTAATGAAAATGATTGGTCAATGAGGTGTTTTATGTTTATAGAGAAACCATTGAATATGAAAGCAAATGATCAGCACAGATTATTAGGGGCTGTTTGTGCCTCTGCTGTATTGTCAGGTGAATTGCCTGAAAAGTTTTCTGCTTGATTTTAAGCCACTCAGTAAATTTATTTATAGAAATTAATCTGGGCCATAGATTAGTTGGTCTTTTTTCAACTTATGGTAGTTAACACAATTACAATGCTTTTTTTATTGGAATTTCATTGTGACTGCAATATAAATTAAAACATTAATACTAAAATATTTTTGTAATAATTATAATTATTAGACATTAAGTTTTTGGGTCAATAACATTCTTTATTTTTTTTAAACGGGAAATATTAATTTTAGGGATGCACCGAAATGAAAATTCTTGGCCGAAGCTGAACAAAATGAAACACTGGGCAGAAGGCCAAATACTGAACACGTTTTTTTGGTTCCCCCCCCCCCCCCCCCGCCCGGTAGGTCTATTATGCCATTTTTTTCACCACTGCATAAATTAAATAGCCAAAATGTGCTTTTTACTGTTTTGTCCTGCTTTTCAAATAAAAAAATAAATTACAAAACAACAGTTTAAAAATATTTACTAAACACTGAACATTTTTTAACATTCTATCAGACATACCAACAAAGCACAATTTAAGTCACTAAAATAATATTTTTTGGCCAATTTTGAGACCCCCTTCTTGAATCAGGCATGTATTTTTTTACTATACAAATAAATGCAGCCTTGCTGAGCAGAAGAGACTGCTTTTAAAACATTAGAATAGATTACAGATCCCAGTTTGAACACTGTGTGTGTGAATGTTATAATAAATGAATAGAGCTGCTGTAGGTAATTATTATTATCATTATTATTGTCTTATTTACTTTATTTTACAGAACAACAGTAAAATTACAATACTAACATTTATGAATGTTGATGGAGTTGCTTTTTCTTAGATTTTATTTTGCCAGAAACCTGCAAGAAGATCTTAGTGCTGCTTTTTGTTGACAGCAGCATGCAGATATTTAAATGATTCTCATTACGAATTTGGGAAGATGTTTGACGCATGCGTCACATTGTCACGTCTTTAAAAAAAAAATGATAAAAATGTTACTGAGCAAATGACAAGTAACAGTGTTTTAGCGCAGATTTTTCTTGCACTTAGGACTTTGAACCCTGGCGCCGCGAGCTTGTGCAGCGCTGTTTGAATACATGCAATTCATGCGTGTATTTGAAAACATAACATTCTGTTTATTTACTAATCGTTTGAGGCCATTTTGCGATTTCAGTCATCACAGTAACCAGCAACAACCACCCCTTCCTCTTCTCATCGGAGACATGAGATGCAGCGCTAAGCAGTCTCTCGCTGTCGGTGCTTCGTGTTTGTAATGATCTTTGCGTCGTTCTCTGACAAATACTTTCACACTGCATACGTGTTTGCTGCATTAGTGCGCACCTCTGTTTGATCGTGTCACGTCATTGTTTGCTACAATTTTTTTTTCGGTCTTTTCGCTTATTCATTTCGGTTCATTTAACAATTTCGGTTGCCGAATATTCGGTGCATCCCTAATTAATTTATTTAAAATCCATTTAAAATGGCATACAATGACTTGAAGACACATGTATGAGCATGTATTAATTCTGAATATAAAATCGTTTTGAAATTTTTAGGAGGTGCACAAGTCAAAAATGGTAGGGTGATGTTTCAATCTTATCACATTGAACACAAAAATCATTATTTAAAGAATCAGGAATGATATATATTTTTTTTCATATTTGTACCGCTTTCCATATTTTCAAACCTGAGAAGTATGACCCATAGTTGGGGGACTGTAGGAAAGATTTAAATTTTGAAATGGCCTTTATTACTAAGCAAACTTCAAAATGCTGTGTTTGCAAATATTTTTTTATGCATTGCATTCAAAAGGCACTGCATGAGGTAGTGGCACCATTTAGCAGCTGGTGCGGGGGATACCCTTAGCATCCCAGCCAGTCCAAAATGAATAATGAATACTCACCAACACTGATTTTTATTTGGTGTTTGGCACTCTGACCCTGGCTAAGATGCAAAGGATAACACAGCTGCTAGATAAATGTTAGTTACTCACCAATTAGTCAGTTTTTTTTTTTCTATGTATGCCAGCTGCATTTTAGTTATATGAATATACAGTTTAATGTGCTGCATGTTTCCATTCCTGCAGTTGCTATGAGTTAAGGTCACTTATAAAATGCATTTGAAAACGTAGCTTGCTGCAACCATCTAATTTTTAATGACACTCATTTATAAATGTTGTCAGCAAAAGAGAAGCTTTAAGGTCTCCCTGCAGTTTTCCACCAAAATAAAAGTAAATTAAGCCATAAACATTAGTATTGTAGTTTTACTACTGTTGTTCGGTTAATGTTTTCCTTCCTTTTATTTCTTAGCTGATCACAGGCCTGAAAATGAAATTCTTGCAAAGAAACCAAGTAGTTTAAGGCTTAACATTGTACTATTATTTCTTAGTGGAAAAATTAACTGCTTTACTACCTACTTTTTTTTTTTTTTTTTTTTTCTTATGTTATATGGTGCCACCATGCAGAAATATATGTATTAAAAAGCCATTGCAGGCATGACTTGGACATAGTAAGATCACTTATAAAAATGTGTGATTTTAATTAATTGATATAAATTAATCATTCATGTTATTTGTTTAAAAAAAGTACACTCAAGTATTCAAGGTGTAAGAAGAATATTATTGCTTGGTTCTGCAACAATTTTTTTATAATTTAATAAATGTAACCATTAAATTTAACATTTTATTGAAAATGGAAGAACAGTTTTTAAAAACATAACCAAAATAAACAATAAGAATTTTACATTTTAAACTAGATTTTTTTTTATTCACCTTTTCTTATTGTATATACTTATTTGTCATTGACCTTTTTTCAAGCTCATTTCATTTGTTACACACAGGATGTGTGTTACACACAGGATGTCCTCAGCGAAAAAGATAATAATCCATCGTGGTGCACTCGAGTCAAGTGTTAAATAGAGGCTAAAATATGTATTTTTTTAAACTCTGAAAATCATAATAGAAATAGTGACCAGTTACAGCAGTTAAAACATAAACCATAGCCTATACATTTGAACTAAAATCTTGATGTGAAAAAAAAAAAAAATATGGATGTGATATGCCAACTATCTCTGTATATAACTGATAGATGATATGTATGGAGGTGCAGCACAGGTTCAGAATGACATGGTGGCAGATCAGCGTAATTATGGGTGAAATTATGATGCAGCGTTGCGATCCATGTGACTGAAGGAAGGATGCTGCTCTGATGCAGAGGAGAGGGAGGTTCACACCGCATGCCTGTGCTGCGTCAGTGTGCCAGGGGGCCATAATTGGTGGACTCTTTCTGTGTATGATTTGTGTGTACAATCCCCCACACTTAGAAGCATCTGGTTTTTATCTCCACTCCCCTGTATGCAGGCAGAGAAGGGTTACCGAGAGGCACGCAGGCTACCGTTCCCGCATGTGTCGCAGTGAGCTTGTGCTGCAACTGCTCTCCTCCTCTCTCCCTCAACTTACTTTTGCTCTCCGTTTCCATGTGTACTCAGATATTCAGTTGTGGCTGTCAGTCACCTGTCTTAGCCCAATTTAACACCCCTATTGCGTCATATTACCGTCTTTTCTGAACTTTGTGTCCTTGCCTGCTTTCAAATGGTGACTAATGCATTTATATCTTAACCCACTTTTTTCTGTTAATTTGTATTTTCAGCTTGTAGAAAAGGCAATCACAATACTTTGTAATAACATTTATTTAAAAAAACTCGTCAGTTAATGAAGATATAATCTCAGTTCCTGCGAAAGCAAAAAAAAGCAAGATAGAAACCATTCATGTTGTCATCAAAGCATAGCTACAGCTGGTTGAAGGGGACCAAATCCATTGAAGAGGTGATTTGGTTCCATTTTACCAGCTTTAGCAAAGCATTGTGGTTTGCTGTTAATGAGACTGATAAGAAACAGCTTATTTGACCCTGTTTAAGCAGTAAAACTTTGTGGAACATGACATGAAATGTCACATGGGCTCATTTCAGATTTCAGATTCTCTCTAACTATCAAAAAATGTTTCATTGGTTTTCTTTCTCTTTGTTAAAAAAGAGAAATGTCCTCAGCGAAAAAGATAATAATCCATCGTGGTGCACTCGAGTCAAGTGTCCGCAAGTCTTGTAGCAATTACAGCAGCTGATGGATTAAGCCTGCCGAGGGCAGAGTGTCGCTTGGGCGATCAAGATGTCAGCATGTGCTGCTGTTTGTAGTTGTCACTTTCTAAATTTTGAAAAGATTCAGTCATACTCGACTAAATTGTAGAGTTAATTTGCCCACTTAATCCAATAAGGGAGTGTGGTGGGAGCTCCTCCGAGACTGCTCATGTGGTAATGTTGAAATGACTAATAAAGATATTTGAACTACATGTCAGTCACAGTCCGAGGAAGAAGCTACTCCACAAAACAATTCGGTGATGCACAGTGAGCACGTGTTGTTTCGTAAGATGCAGTCGACTGTCCATCAGCTTAGAGGGAACCAAAAATCCTCTTTAGCTCCTTAGCAGGTGGCCAGCTGAGAGTGTAAGCAAGGGGTCATTGCTGCTCAATATGGCGCTTATTAAAGAGGGGTCAGTAAAGTGCTATTTACACCACAGATCCCCCTCCCTGCGCTACACAGACACTCGCTTGTGGCATTCTAGACAAAGTTCGGCCCCCAAATACACTGGCCATAAGAGGGCAAAAGCCAGGGACAGCAGCTGAACATTTGATAATGTCAGCATCTGCTGCGGGTGTCACTCAGTCTGGCGTTGAGGGCGAGAAAGAGGGAACACAGCCACACGACTGACAGGAGCGAACCATACAGCAAGCGGTGCACAAAAATGGAAAGAGCACAGCCCTACAGAGGACAGACGGGAGTGTCTGACATTCAGAAAAATGGGCCACAAGCTCTCATAGGCTTCAGTCATGACCAAAAAACCTTACTGTATCTTTGCACACAATGCGTACTTTACGTTTTTCTTGATCGGTAGCACGAGTGAACGAGGATTGCAGTGATCCTTTGACCTTAGTCATCACCATAGATCAAATATTACCTCAGTAGATATATGACGCGGTGTACCGCCAAACACCTGGCGCAGGTAAGCGTTCAAACTCCTGAAAGTGTAACTGTCCTCTATTACCTTATCCCCTCACAGGACCGTTTTCTACACCTGTTGATCAGCTTAAAAGTTCAGCATTGTATAATACATTTGTTCTACTCGTACATTCATTCTATTGTTTTCACAATGAGTCTTGTTGCACACCAGTTGACCAAAAATGAAAAAGAGGTCCTCTTCTGAAGGCCCCCATTTACCTTTTTGTAGAGGACAATTGGAATCAGCTGACAGGCAGACCCAACTCTGATCCTGCATTGTCACTTTTCCATGCTCTAATCTGACTACTCTGTGCTCCAGCAAAGCATTTGGCAAGCCTAGCAAACATGAACAATGGGGGTAGAAAGGGGTGGCAGGCTGAAACAGACAACGGTACTATCCCACAATGTGAGAGAAGCTTCCTTTTTAATAGCAAAGCTCTGCTCACCTTTATGGAACTGTTACCTCAGCAGCTTCCCTGTAGCAAGATCTAACTTTTAAGGGACAAAAAAGTGAAGTTGTCCTAAACTTACCCTCTCTAGGCAAGTTTAAAAAGATTAAGGTATTAATGGTTTTGGCGCATGCCGCTCCTGCAGAAACAGGATCTTAGTTGCAGCTGGCCACAATTCAAAGCTTAGAATGCAGCAAACTCTCCAATAATGAAAGGAGCTCCTGTTCCTATGGTGACGTCTCGGGCCGCTATTGGATCTTTTAGGTAGCAGTGACTGAAATTATTCTGTCACAAAGAAAGTGGGCACTACAAACCATTATTTTAATGTTAGTCGACCTGCAGAAATGAACTATAGCATGACAATCTATCAGAATGAACTATCTAGCATGGCAACTGCTGAATTAGGGAGAGGCAGTGTGGACTGCTGGTGAAGTCACCGAAAGAGCAGCAACTTCTCTCAGAATCCACTGCTGCAGTAAGTTTCTGCACCCCAGTTACAAAATCCACCACACTGTTTCCATGTACCCATATTTAGTGATGCAGAGAATCATGGCACATTTAATAAACTGAGGATCAGCACCTGACCAAGAATACATACTTCTTTACATTCCATAGCTGTCATATGTTCATATGGGCACATAAAGAAGTATGTACACCAAGTAGGCAGCCCCAGACACAGCTGAGTTTCCTTACCTTCTGTGATATGATGTTTGGTTAGCGCGGCCATTATTTAAACCAAACGCATGTTTAATCACGTTGGTAGATCAGATTTTTTTTTTTTAAACCATCCTGCAGAATGCAGTGCATAATACATAAGGTGACTTTCACAGATTCTTTAGGTCAAGCTTTTTTCTTTTGCCTTATCCCAACACTGTGTTCCCAGTATGCATTACACATATTGGGGTTCACTCAGTTTTGTATCTTCTGTTGACCTTGGCTGTCCTCGAGAGGATGTGGGGTATCCGTAGGGAATCTGGAAAAGAACAGTGCCATATAGGGTTTTTTTGGCAAAAAGTTAGTCTCTTTCTGAAATCTGTAAAAATACTTTGTTGAAAAATAAAGGAGGTTGTTCCTGTGTTGTCCTTGTTGCCTGGATTTCTTCTTGTCCATGAAAGTTCAAAGGACTCCTTAGGAAAAAAAAAGACGCATTCTAATGTAACGGTGTCCTGAACATGGTATGCATCTCCTTTCCACCCGTTTTCCATCTGCTTGTCCGTTGTTTAACCACATTCTCAGTTGTATGTCAGACTGGTTGCTGAGGTCCAAAAATGAGGTTGATCCAAGTGGAACAGGAAGCTATTGTGAGCAGGATTTGGGCTTTAGCCACACAGACCAGGCCAGAGGTCACATGCAAGAGCT
>JAFVLL020008622.1:35431-53260 GCA_021397915.2 Tor tambroides
ATTACAAAAATAGGTTTCTAACTTGCATTAGATTACTAAAAAAAAATCTCTGGATAAGATGTAAAAAAAATCCTTAAGATTGTGTAATGCTTGCAGAACCTTAAGTCTTTTTTTTATTATTGTGATGTACAATTCAATTAATGCGTCCACAGTCTAACGTATTGGCATTCAAATGCTCTCTATATTTATGGGCATTACGAAAATTGACTATTTGCCAGGTGTAATGCACTCTGAGTAATGTATTAGCTTGAGGCCCAACCCTCAGCCAAATAGCACCATTGAAAAAGACACATTTTATAGTTCATGGGGCTGCAAAAACGAGCAGTTAGTGAACCACTCATTCAAGAAAATTTAAAAACATCACCCCAAAACCTCAGACGTCATAAAATGAATTTTCAGAGAAAGTCACACCTCATCAAAATCAAAACATGCTTAAGTTTCAATAGTGAGAGGCTGACAAGCCTTGCAGTGACCGATATCATTTTGATACGTGTGATGTGAATAGAGGCTCTCATCAGGACGAATGTCTGGGCTTAACGTCTCCGTCAGTGAGGCGGGGGGGGGGAATCTATTGGTCCAGTCAGCCCTTTTTTTCATGTTAGTAGTCTCTTGAGTTAAATTCCACTCACTCTGTTATAGAGGAAGTGTACCATGCATATACCATACAAATGCACCATCTTATTTCCTCCTTTAGGTCATAAATTGTGAACGCTTAGTTGAGCCGGTTATCGATCAGAGAAAGCAGGGCCAGTAATGAATGACTTGTATGTTTTATTTTACTTCTCTTCTGCAGTTTAACACAAGTTGGGAAAAAAGCTATTGTAGCTGTGTCCATCACAGAGGTCCTGGTTCAACCTGTTTAAGTTGCAGAAATGTGAATTTTTTAATGATTGAACAAATCTCACATAAACTTTTATAAACCCTGCAAATTGCACAGCTAAGATTTCCAGACACGATCTGAGAACTTTGACTCAGCTTCACTCTGACAGTTAGTGCTCTTGACTGTGTGCACAACCCGTGGGTAATTCTCTGTAGTTTTGAAAGCTGTCCCGGAAGTGCTGAGTGCAGGTGCCCCTGTAACAGGAGATCTCATCAATCACACGAGTATCTGACTGACTGAGTGGTAATAAGTATTGAGTTAAGCAGGAGTTTTAATTACTATGGGCCTTGGGGTCTGCGCAAAAAGACAAATGACTTTTTTAATGTTATTTGTCTAAATGGTTTTGGCACAGCTTTTAAGTCTAGATGGGATTGATTACATGCAACAACAGACCTGTCTAGAGAGTGAGATTTGATTTCTTTTTTGGCATTGCACAGCAACTTTAAGGCAGGCAGATGAATCAAGACATTTAGTTTTGTTCTTTCAGAATGAAAAACACCCTAAACGCCCTCCATATTCAGTGTACTTGACTATAACACTAGATCCTCCACCCTGTTTTTTTTTTCTTGGTCTGTTTCTCTCTCCCCTGATCCTCAGCCTTTTAAGCATTCCATCATGGAGCGGGTAAAGCTGCTGAGCGGCAGACGGCATAAAAGTGATTTATGGAGGGCAGAACTGAGTGCTGTCGGGGGAAGCCTGTGTTAGCCGGTCTCTCAGCTCCTGGCCATTGTTCCACTCAGCCCCACTGCGGCTGTACCACTACTCCACTCTGATCTCTCACATCAGCTCCAAACCCCCCTACACACTTACTGTAATACCCAATGGTAGAGACACCCAATAATATGAGCAGCTTTGGATCCAGCTCACTGGTTTGAAAGCCATTTTTATTTAAAATGATGGTAGCTAAATATAGGTGTGAATATTTAAATTGGTGATTCTAATTGGTGAATACTTGGAATACCTGAGAATAATGCTTATAGTAAAGATTTGTTACTTGAGCTGGTCTGATTTCACGAAATGTCAGTTTTTATGTCATGCGTCTTCGTGTGGTTGTGTCAGATTTGTAATCAAAGAAAAGGTGGTTAGAAACAAGCTTGTGGTTAATAGACATAGATCAGTGACTTCATTGTGTAGTTTTTTTTTTTATGTTAATAAGACAGGAGTGGTGGCTAGCTGTGCTATATTAATAACCTAAAATGTCTGGATGGATTTCAAAATGTCTAAATCTTTATATTCCACTTTTCCACAAATCACCTAAAGGACGATCTGCTGGTGTCATTGCAACCAAAAACAGAAAACTATTTGGACAATGCACATTTCAACCTTTCCCCCGCATGCAAATGTCCACCTCCACTGGGGTAAAGGACTGTAATCAATCAAGCCAGACTATTCAAGGACAAACTGACACAAGCCAAACTGCCTTTTGCCCAATCAAATCATTTGTTCTTGTTCTGGGGGTTGGCCAAGTCATTGTTCTGAGCCAATAGTTATTGTAGTTGGTGTCATAATGGTAAGAGACATGACTGTGGAGGATATCATGAGTAGCAGTAAGGGAGGTGGGTATAGAAAGTAAGTGAAGCACTAGAATAATTAATAATACTTTGTCGTGTGAGATTTTCTAGCATTTAAATCTGATTGTTTTTATTTTTTGGGGATTATTTTTTTTTTTTACCTGCCATTGCTTTAAGAACAATTTTATTTCTAGTCTTACCCTTTATACATGTTCAAAAAGGATTTATCTTTTTACGATCCTTTTCTAGACTCAGTAGATATCAGTAGATATTTGATAAGACTTCCAGTCACTTCTAAATCCTCACATTAATGAATCAACATGTGTTGAAGCACAATGTTGCACTGTTTCAGTGCAACTGTGATATTTAGTTTGCATACTGACCTATGTTAATAACTGACCCATTCTCAAGAGTTGAATAATTCATACATGGTTGCCATAGAAACCCATATGGTCACTCGGAGGTCACTGTATCTACTTAACTCAAACTGACAGGTAAGAGAGTGATGGAGAAGTTGAGTATTGGTGGCCTCATGATTCAGCTAGCATCTGCACTTTGAGTTCAAAAATAAATCGTTTCTATTAATGGTATTTTTCCAGCATCCACTCACTTTAAAGATGACTTATATCTACATAACACTTTTCTGCATTGATCTACAAAAATGTGTAATTGGAATTGTATTTTATTTTTTTAAAATGTTTGTTGAAAAGCAAAAGCAGAAAAAAACTTAAGATACAGATAAGTGCCAAAAATCAAATATGAAGTTCCATTCATTTTTTAAGTCACTGTATGGGTGAAAAATAGACATTACATGGTTATGTAATGCAAGAAATTTTTCTGAAGTTGCATTTCCATCAAAAATAGCCATGTCATGCTAAATACAGTTCCTGTAATAAAAAATAATGGTAACACTTTAGATTAGGGAACACATTCACTATTAACTAAGAGATTCCCTCAATAAACTACTAATTTGCTGCTTATTAATAGTAAGGTAGTCGTCAAGTTTAGGTATTAAGGATCTACAATATGGTCATGCCAGATTAAGGCATTAATATGTGCTTTGTAAGTACTAATAAACAACCAATATGTATGGTAATAAGCAACTAGTTAATAATGAGAATTGGTCCTTAAAATAAAGTGTTACCAAAATAATTTATAGCATAATATAAGATTTTGGTCAGACTCCTAGACTACATTAATGCTCGTTACTTGGCAAGACCTAAAGGTATTATAAATGCATTTTGTGACCGTAATGCTTGAGCAAGCTGTAAATAGAACCCCAATGCAGATCATTAAATCAACCTGTCAGCAATGCATCATACTGATGTTAATGGGCATCTAACTTCAAGTACACCCAACTGTATCCTTAATATGCACTTATTAGACATCTGTCTGCTGGCTTGTTAGTTTAGTGTTTCTTTGCTGCTTGTTTCTGAAGAGCTTGGACACCAGCTGAGCTACTTTGGTGGATTGAATTTACCCACCTCGGGTAAACAGTTTGGGGTTGGAGTGATTTAAAGCCTAAGATTTATAGTAGTGATGTCTACTCCCCTAAGTGAGTCAGCTACCAATCGAAGAATTTTCCTTCACTACACAAAGAAGAATTTTCAGTGTTAACTCACTGTCAAATGTCATCTTCCTTCCAATCTAGAAAAAGTGTAGAAAATGTTTAAATCAACCATGCGTCCATGGGTTTGTATTTATTACACTTTTTAGATCCCTGGAGGTATTTCCATTTAATGTTTTTTTTGATGCATAACACTTGTATATCATGCATAGTCTAAGTGAAATATGGATTTATATTTCGTGTTCGAAATACCATGTTTCTTTTGTTTCGTTATTCTTGTAGTATGCAAATCATATTATTTGTTGCCATGTGAGTGCAGCAACATATTGGATTTGGAAGGAATTTTTTTTTAATCAATATGCCTCTAGAAACAGTATAGATAATTAGGTCACGGATATTACTGTGCCGATGGGTCCCTCGTTGACGCAGATAATTTGCGTGAGACAGACATATCTGTAAAATTAAGCGAATGAAAGTTTGTAATGTGTTCTGCAATACCTTCTTCCTCACATTTTCACAAAATCTTTTACAATATCAGACTCTTCGGTTACAACCAGTGTATAAATTCAGTGGTTGACCACACTTTTTATGCTAATGGATTTTATTACAAGTTCAAAGCCATATGTCCAATAAAGACAAAGTTGGCAGGAATTCACTATAAGGGTATTATGCAAGCTGCACTTAATAACAAACTCTTTTTCACTCTAGGATGCAGATCCACTTTCTGTCTTGATTGAGAAATTGAAACAATTAAGAACATTCTCATTTCAGCCATTGTTCATTCTGTTTATTCTTTCAAGCAAGGTCCGTTGGCATTATCATAGGCACAGGACTATTAATTATATTCATGTTTGTTATGGCTTACATAAAGATAAGGTAAAAAGGTACCACTCCACTTGTACAGCCACACTCCATTTTTATGTCTGCGGAGTGCTCATTTGTATTAGTTTACAGTGTCAGCTTTCTCACCCATAGTGTTTGCCACAGTGTTGGATCCGAGTGCAGTGTCAAGTCCTAGTTTTTAATCAATTGAGTTTAAGTGGGAGACGTTTATTAATGTCTTTTCATATTAATTTTGTTACTTTTTTTTAAATTTTATTTTATATTACACATGACATGGATTCATCTGTACTCTGAAAAATTTCTGCGTCCAAAAATATCCAAGCCCGAGTCCACCCGAGTCCGTCCAAGTTCTTTCACAATTTTAGTCCGAGTGCAAGTCCCGAGTCCTACTACAACTCTGCTATGCCAAGTAGTGGTCGGCCGATATAATAAGTTTTTCTGTTTGGCCTATGCGTTCGAGGCAGGACTTTTATTTTGACGGCTGAGCAGCTGAGTACACAGTGCTGACATTCTCCCTCTTGTTCGCTGTTGTTGTTAACAGTTCTGTCTAATATAGAAAGAAGTCTCTCTAATAATCAGATAGAACTGTTAAACAAAGGAATTAAAATATATACAAAAAGTATTATTAGTAATAGAAAGATAAACATTATGCTACTTTCTCGTTTGCCGTCAGCATTCAGCAAATACGCATTTATATAAACAAATCTTTGAATGACTAATGTACACTTAATTTCACAAACCTTGCTAACTTACTCGAATTCATCTTGTGAAGTTTGCATTTGTATCCTGGATGATCGCGTGTGCTCTGCGCAGTCGGTCCGTGTGAATTGAATGTGGACAGGAGGAGAGTTCAGCTTCACTGGAGACGTGTGATCGACAAACTTTAAACTCGTGATTTCAAGTTATGTTGCGCTTTTTCCATTTGCCCACTGTTATATTCATGTCATTTTCACTGTGTGCTGTATGTAAAATGAATGTTACCTTGGCTTTATATGAAAAAATACCATTCCCAATGCACACAAACTTCTCAGAATACTCAGTGCCCTGTCGGTTACAGTGTTCACTTCCTTTTTAATTATCTTTTTAATTAAATATTTATTTATTTGTGAAAAATACATGCTCATCTAAAGTGTGTTTATTTTACACATTTGTTTTTAAATCCATTTTCAAATGATTTCAAATTTCTTAAATATTAATTAATATAAATAAAAGGATATCAGCTTTATATCAGCCACCCCGCTTTCCAAGATATCGGCATCTGCATCGGCTGTCAAAAAACCAATATCGGTTGACCACTAATGCCAAGAGCACCATGCCATCTAACTTCACAACTTTATAGCCTTGAAGTCTTGATCGTTAGAAGGTGGTGCTTATTCCAGTGTTCCAAGAGATGACTGGTTCATATTATCCAGGCCTATCATATATTTGCTTCTCTCTTTGCTGCATTGAAAAGATTGGAGCATTCAACTCTGTTGCTCTCGTGCTACTGTAAGGTAGTGTTCGCCTTTTCCTTCCTAGTAACAGTGAGTTTCAAGCCTATGACAAATTACCATGTGGCTACCAGAGACAACAGGCCTCGTCTGCATGCTCCTGAGGGATCTTCGTATCTCACAGGGTGACCCAGTTCCATCGTGCTTCTCCTTCACCTTACCTCTGCCTCCTGCCTTTTCCTCTCTTTCAGTTTTACATTTGCCCCCATGTTCATTTGGGTGTTCATAGTGGGACTTCAGCCTCACTGCTTCTTCTGAGCCTTGTTCTTCACCTCTTATATGGAGACTCTTACCTACGTCAAGTAGATTATTGGGACCCTATAAAGATTTGCCACCAATAACAAACCATTCATCATCTCCGTTTCCGTTTGCTCACAGTGGAGCAACTCATTTCCAGGAAGGAATTACAAGGGGTTTGTGCCACAGACTGCATATTTTTAGTGTTCTTTGAACTCCTCCTCAACAAAAAAAGTTGACTGCAATGCAGTAGTGCCAGCGAGCTGCATTAATATTAATGCCTGCCCATTTCCACCACCGTGGCAGGCAGCCTGTCAATCTACGACCCATCTAGAAGGGCTTGCCACTAGGGGTGTGCGATATTGACGAAAAATAATATCTCTATTTTCTGGGATTTTATCGACAACGATAATTAGACGATATTTTGCTGAGTGTGTTATTGTGCTGGTACCTTAAGGACTGCCGTGGACAGCTGGCTGTTTTTGATATTCTTCATATTCTGTGGTGGTCAGTTCACACTGATAAAAATTAATCTTTTTCAATAAGTTTAAACTGATTTTTACATTTTATGGGCATTTTTGCCTTTATAAAGCCTTTTTTTTTTCTAAAAGTGTCCATTATCTTTTGAGTCAAATTCTTACATTTAATCAGTGAATTAGAATAATAAGACATTTGGGCTGTTACCAAGCAAATGAAATCAACACAGAAGCTGCATCTGAAGTGGCATTTAGATGCAATTACACATTGTTTAATGCAAGACATGAATGCATTTAACCTGCAATTACAAATGCATAAATAATGTTTTCAGTGTATTCATATATTAAACATAAAACATTGAATACTGATATTTGAAATAATTTAAAACATGGAGAAAAAAAAGTAATTAAAACAGCCAATAGGTGGCAGCAAATCACTGTTAATAATTGAGTTATTGCGATTTAACCGAATCATTTAAACGGTTGATTCATTCAAGAACGATACACCGTCATGTTGCTCAGAGACACAAGACAATGCTGTGGCTGTGTTTGGAATGATTTTTGTTGGCGAAGTTGAGCAAAAACAGGCAATATGGTGTCTAAAACGTAAGTCTCTTAATTAGCTTCTTGTTTATTGAACTGTTGTAAAAAAAAAAAAAAAAAAATCTAACACATTTGTAATCATGGTAATTTTTGGAGAACAACGGCACTCTTCATGTGAAATTGATTAACTATATTAAGTGGTATAAATATATACATTTTCTGCCCCCATATCTTGAATTTGTGATCATTCTAAATGCATTTAAATAGACTGAATTATGCAGTGAAAGAATGCCCTCGAATGCAAGAATGCGTGTACTAGTCTAGACTTCACGTAATGTACGCGTGCACTCTGTAGGGGTGTTTTGAATGTTTTTTTGCAAAATACTCGATAATGTCAAATCGCACATCGTTAAAACAACAATTATGATATTATCGCAGACGATATATATTACACACCCCTACTTGCCACTCAATGCCAGCGTCTTACTGCCACTGATCCATCGCATTCTTGCCAATACAAGAATGCACCAGTAGCAGGCTATTTTCTGTACTGGCTACTATAGTATAGACAGTGGGCTGTCTCTGTCTCGGTGCAGTCCGTCACCATTTCTTGGTGCCCCAATTGTGTTGCCGAATGTATCGAAACCTTGGTTATCTTTGTGTGATCATTTTGAATTTCTTCATTCTATTGACGATGACATTTTCTTAAACTTATGCATCAGTTGTGCATAATTTAAGGGGCTTGTCCACAAACTTCAAGCCTTCATGAGCATTGCAGGTGTAAAGATGTAACTGGGCTGTGCGTTTGTGCATGCCGTGTGCACTGCAGTACAGCTGCTTTGCTGCACAGCGCTCCAAATGTGTACTGAGCTGATGCTCTCTCTCCGCACTACCTAAGTAACTAGAGACTGGCTTTGGGTTTACCAGAATCCACCCTGCAGCAAAAAGCAGCACTTCAGAGGCTTCCACTAATCCACCTCATCTCTGAAATTACATTAATCAATTTTTTTTTTCTTTTCTCGTCCTTTAGATGCATCCTCATTTATTTCTGCTTATCCAACCAATGATACTTTAACACCCTTAACACTCAAAGACATTTGAGAATACTAACCCTGCACTTCTTCTTGAGTACAGTGAATAACCAGATGAGCACTGCATAAAGTGATATTTCCTTGATTCATCATGAACTGAGGAGATTGCTTGGGTATGTCAGTTTTTCGGGGGTTTGAATGGGTGGCGTGGCCTCTGTAGTGGCAGTTCCTACAGAGACCCTTTTGATGTCAACAGAGCTCTGTGGTCTTCATTTTATCTGCTTTATACATATTCCCTGTGTTTTACATTAATATGCATTAAATGTATATTTTGGTCATTTTGGCTTCTCAAGTGCTGGACAGATAAACCAGCCAGTTTGATTGATCAATGTACTCAGTGTACTCAATGTACTGTATTTTTTATTTTTTATTTTTGTAGACATTAAGTCAGTGTTCAACTTTTTTAGATCAAATGTTTTTAATAGCCATGCTCACTTATTTTCATGATGGATCATTACTGTCACTTGTGTACTTGTTCCCAAGTGTACTTGTGCCTGTTTCTACTATTTACATCTTAAAGTATCACCAGATGCAATTCTGATGATATTCTTCCTCATAATAATATTTTGTCATTGTTCAAGCGCTCTATTACCTCTCGTTAACCTTTAGTATTGTAGTGTTTATTCTGTTACCTCCATGATTCCCAGAGTTCAATGCCCTTCATGTGACATTCACAGCCTGACCAAATTTATAAAAGCCTGCTCACTTATTAAATGTTTATTTATTCATCTTTTCAGTTGCTGAAATTTGTATTCTCATCTTTGTTTTGCAGTGCCATGCGTGTGCTGCTATCCAAACTGCCACGACCATGGATAGTGGATGAGAAAAAGGATGATGGTTACACCGCGCTTCACCTGGCTGCCCTCAACAATCACGTGGAGGTGGCAGAGCTCCTAGTCCACCAGGTCAGCAGATCTAACACGCACACATTGCACCATAGGAAGGCCCCATCCTGAAGCCCCTGTACCCCAGCAGGTTATTCAGTCCACTAGAAGGGTGAAAGAATCAAGCACCTGTGCAGATAGTAATTCAGGGGGATAATTGACGCAGTTAATGTCATTAGGTACCCAGAAGAGCTGAGAAAGTCACCCAGCTCTCATTGTACTAGGAGCAGTGACTCTTAAGGTAGAGAATATAATATTATCGTGGGTATTTCATGTAGATAAAACTTTAAAACAAAATATTATGTATAACGTTGATAACTTTGCATCATTCAAAATTAAATTAAGAGTGCTTTTTGAATTCTTATTGAATTTTGAAGGGGAATTCAAATTTGGATTTTAGGAAGTAGAATTAAAATGAATTTGTTTAACAGAAATAACAGAAATCATAAAATCCAAATAGGTGTAATTTCCTGTCATTCCACTTTACCTGCCTGTTGGGTGGGGCTATTTTAATTCAGTGCAAATTGGATGCAACGCATTCCAAGAACACAGTGGGCTCGAGCCGAACTGTTTTAAACATGCAGGTTTCTTCTGTTCTGCGCATGCGAATTTGACCAAACTGGTTCAGCGCCTCACCTTCACACACCCAGAGTACAGCATGACACTGTTGCTCAGCGTTATGTCGCGGCACAGTAACAACATTATTGCAACATTCCTGCAACATTCCAGCAGCATTATGAGAATGCTGCGCTGGCTCAGTGCAGCCCTCTGTCAACTACCTGCCATGACGGAAGAGAGGGAGAGACAAAGAATAGGTTCACACCAGCGACTTAAGCCTCAGCCTACGAACCACAGTAGAGCTGCACTGCAGTAGTGCAGAGAGATGTTGCTATGGGGTTTCAGTCAGGGAATATCTGAATACAAATCACCGTTAGCTCACATTTCCTAATACAACCTATGGGACTAGAAGGCATGCTCATGAGCAGCAATTTATCTTCAGTAGTTGGGGAGCGACATTGGCACTGGCTTAACTGAACCTCAGTGAAAAAATGTTTATTGTGGTATATAAATAAATACCCACTATCACTTTTTTGTGTTCCTTTGTAAGGCGCTATATCATGTATTTATAAATAATACCACAGTGGTTAAAGTTGAAAGCATTTATTCTTTCTCTGTTTTGATCTTTCCATAGGGAAATGCCAATTTGGACATACAGAACGTTAACCAGCAGACGGCACTGCACCTTGCTGTAGAACGTCAGCACACCCAGATAGTGCGAGTAAGTGGTTCTGTCTTCCTCCGTTCTGTTCTCTTAAATTCCTTTCAGCGTTTGACATCTACACCCCTCACTCATTGTTCTGGTCTACTACTCAACACAGACGCATTGATGAAGCAATGTTGCTAAGTGCCCCAGCTTAAGATTTAAATGCTGCAGATTTATCCCCTCCAATTGAATTTATTTATTCCTGAGCAATCTGGACTAGGCCAGGAGAGGTATGGGGAGCGGGGGTGGAAAAGGGGAGCCAGTGGGAGTTAAAGCGCCATCTTGTGGTCATGTAAGACCAATGCAACTCTCCTCTTTTCAAAGCATCTGTATTGGCATAGTCTATTAAGAAGGATTCTCAAGTAATAACCAAACAAACATGTGCTTACTGTGTCTCGCACATTGCACTTTATCTTATAAAATAAATAAGTGAAATTTGACACATGCTTTAGATGTCATTGTTAGCTTGTTCATCTGCATCGGTGAACAAGAACATGATTAAGTCCACCACTGCTGAACACACTGTTTCAATTCAGTCCTCTTTGATTGTGTCCAGCTCTTGGTGCGAGCTGAGGCAAAGTTGGACGTGCAAGACAAGGACGGAGACACGCCACTGCACGAGGCCCTGCGTCACCACACTCTGTCCCAGCTGCGCCAACTTCAGGACATGCAGGACGTCAGCAAAGTGGAGCCCTGGGAGCCCTCCAAAAACACAGTATGTACAGAGAAGTATATAAATGGTACAAGTGTTCTCAATAAAAGCTTTAGCTTAACAATGTCATGTAGTAAACTCTTTCAGTGCAGTGTACTTGATTAGAAGTGGCGGGATCAAATCACAAAAACTGGACTTATCCACAAAAAATTGTTTACTAGTTTAAATCAGTTATTAATCATTTGTTTTATTAAAAAAAAAACATAAAACACAAAATATTACAGATATAGGGCCCTATGAATTCCCCAAATTCAAGTTTTATTTTTTTCCAATTACATTGTTTCTCCATTTAAATTTTTCTGGTTTCTGGATTCCGTTTTAATGGTTAAATTTAATTTCAGTAATGTTCAAGGTATATCTAATTAACTGAAATAATGACATTTATGCAATTTAACAATTTATTAAAAGTTTACCAAAAATCACATTTTTGGAGCCCTGTGACACAACATGCAGTCTTCATATTTAAATAGTGTTTCTGTGCTTTAATATTCACAGACATTTGTCCATATCATGACTTAAGTGCACTGCCCTACTTTTGATTTATTCTTTTAAAATTTGGCAAATTTTGTAATTCCACATTATGCTGTAAATTTTTTTATTTATGATTTGATGCCACGATTCTCTCCACGGATACATTTTGTTGTCATGCTCTGTGCAGTTTTTGCATCCTAAAGGAAATATCCAACTACCATTCCATGCAATGAACATTATAATTTTATGAAACATGATTAACTCAGAGACATAAGTGTGATCAGGAGCATTAACCATATTCTAAATCTAAACGTTTTCAAGCAAACTTGATTGTGATTTCCTGAATTCGCCAAACCGCTTTCACACCACCCGAGCAACTGAACTTTTGTCAAACAATGACACAGATCCCAAAAAAGAGCTGTAAGTAATAAGTAGTAAAACAATGAGCCAGTGTAGATACTCTGCAACTGTAAGAGCTTTTCTCAGGCTTGTCCCTGTGTTAACCATGATAGATCGTACTCTGCTGTAAGAACCATTTCCCTGCTGTCACATGAGTAACCGGCCCAATGAGCCACAGTTCCACTGCAGTCCATCGTCCTATATACTACACAATCCTTCAGGTTAGACATTCTCCCCTGATTATCCCATCGCCTTTCTTGGGATTGCATATATTCATGGAAAGTTGAGTGGGAGGAGAGAAAGCAGAAAGATGACAGCTTTGGTAGACAGCAGCCTAATCAAGACATTTACAGTCAAATTACCAAGCCTATGAACTCTATCAGAGCAGATCTAAAATGCAGTAAATACCATGGTCTCAGGTAAGTGATCCCACAGTGTAGAGAGTGAACACTTCATACAGAAGATCAGTGAGCGAAGCTAGCCATGGTGTGGCTAGATTTGATGTGATTGGTCTCACACTGTCAACCACCAGCTTCTTATAGCTTTTCAGCTCATATAAAGTTAAATTGAATAGTTTACTGTCTGTAGGTTTTAGCTCTTAAAGGGGTAGTTCATCTGGAAATCAAAATTATCATTTACTTGCTGCTTTCTTCCCAAGAACACAAAATGTACCAGTTGGACTTCTGCCTCAATTACAATACAATTTGACCTAAAGTTCACATCAGAACTGGTCTGCAGGTTTTTCTCTGCACTGCTGCTGCTGTTATACTTGAATTCTTCCATCAGTGCCATTGTTTCTTAGGTGTCCCACTAAGGTTATTATAGTTTTGCATTTTTAAATTTGTTTTATTTTAATATAATTTTCAAATTTGCAATAAAATTGTTTCGTTTTTATTAGTTTCGTTAATAATTTTGTTAGTTTTAATTTAGCTTTTATTTTGTGAACACATTTCTATTTAGTTTTTATATAGTTTAGTTTCAGTTTTAGTAATTAAAGTTTATTAGATAACAGATCACTTCCAGAGCGCAGGCGAAAGAAAGACTTAGACTAATTTAACCTTATGATGTCAACATCTAGCGACACAAAATTAAAGCATGCTGAGATTGATTAGATGGTAGAAGTATACAAATACACGCCAAAATGAAGCAGTCATGCCTTTTTAACTACACAAGTTGCGCTTACATTATATGCAAAACGCACTAGACTGAGTGCTAAATGTGTTGTGATATTTAATTTGAAAATAAATGTACCTAATTTCTTTATATTATTGCCTATGTCTTTCATCTTATTTAACCATAATCATAATACCGTAACTGTCGTGTCTTGCTCACTTTCCCGCGAACAAATGCGCATGAATCATAAGTGGGACAAATGAAATTCAGTCGTAATGGCAGAGCCTCAACATTCGATTTGCAGTGTTGCGCATAGGGATGGGCGATATATATATCGCGCGATATGCATGCGCATCTCGTCAGTAAAGCCGGTTCCTTGATTAGCGCTAAATCTCCATCACCTGTTTTCAAATGGAGCGGCAGTTAATACACAGAGCCGCACTGAGAGCTTACGCACATCGCGTTCACTATAATGAACGCGATATTTGCGGAGTTTCAAGTGATCTACGGCTCTGTGTATTAACTGCCGCTCTCCATTTGAAAAACAGGTGATGGAGATTTCAGCTAATCAAGGAACCGGCTTTACTGACGAGATGCGCATGCATATCGCGCGATATATATCGCCCATCCCTAGTTGGTCATTATAGCCATTCGCGCTGCAGCTGAAGTGAATGACAGCTTGGGAGCGCTCGTTGCTCGCTTTCTGTTGCCTATATATCATTTTAGTTTTAAGATTTATTTTTACTGCTTCTGTAAAGGACTAACGGCCACATAGCCTATACACTCCAGAGTTTAAGGAGAGACAATGGCACTTAACAGTAAAGGCATATCTAAATATGTTCTTTTCATTTATGAAGAATTAAGCGAGTAGTTTATGCACATTTGTTCAAAACAGCCTGGGAGATTGTTCACAAGATGTAAGCAAAAGTGTTTATTGTTTACAGTAAGGATGCGCGTTCTTATCTTTTTTTTTTTTTTTTTTTTTTTTTCTGTTGTGCTGCTTGTCTATTTTTCTTCAAAGCACCAACTTAGAATGCCTATTTTGGTTTGATTACTTGTGTTACATGAGAACATCAATAATTTTGCCTTACTGTTGCAGTAGCCTATTTAATGCGGGTGCGGTTCAGGACGCGGTCTTTTTCTCAAACGGGTCGGGTACAGAATTAAACTGGTGCTGCTGTCGGATAACGGGTCGGGTGTTCTGTTATGTACTGTGGATGCAGGTTTACCAAACAGGACCTGTGCAGGACTCTGTTTTAAACTGCTTTGCGTCTCTCCGTCAGATAACCTCACGTGCATGATGCGCCATTTACGGGTATTTCCATAAAACCGACACACAGCTCATATTTTTCCGCCACGGGGTGAGAGCGTAATGATTACGAAAACGATTATATATTTTTGATAATTATTTTTTTCAGTTAGTTTTGCAAAAAACTGTTGTTAGTTTCGTTTCATTTTTTTAAATTTTATTTCAGTTTACGAAAATGTTGTTTGACCAATCGTTTTCGTCTTAGTTTTCGGTTACGAAAATAACCTTGTGTCCCACAGCACTTATCTGAGACCTCCCATCCCCACAGCCTTTCTTTATCTTCATTAACACATTATGCTATCAATACACTCTGGATCAGCTGTCAGAAACTCTCACCATAACGTCTGACACCAGACAGACAGACGATGCCGGTCCTATGCACCCTATCTTTTACAGCCTTTGTAGCTCCTCTTACGCCTGACCCCAGCCCTGCCAGTTCACATCATTGCCTCTGTACGACTGTCGTAAATCAAGCGCTGTGTGACAGGAGGCTGCTTCCAGTCCAGCAGTCAGCCATTTATTAACACAAACAGTGTGACAAATCTCTCTCTCTATCAAGCCATCACGCTTACCACATGCAGCAGATGGAGAGCTGGACCATCCATTTAAAACAATCCACTGAAGTAATCAGTATGCCGAGATCTGCCCACTTTCATTAGCTCAATATGGTCTATAGCATTCAATCACTCCAGATTAATCTGTTATACCAACATTACATCATGGACATGAATGGGGCTCTTGTGTTTCTTTATGCAAATGTCAATTACTGATTATTTTAGTGATGTTTATTAAGACAAGCAGCATTGTTAATGTTAATTTCAGTTAAGTGGTTTGACTTTTTTTTTCTTTTTTCTTTTTTTTACCTGGCAAATGTTAACTCTGGAAAAACTCTTAAACACCCAGAACACCATTAAAAACTGTCTATATCTGCTTTGCGAAATTTTGTGGGTGAAATCCAGGCATTTCAATCGAAATTTGTGCAATCACTAGGTTCCTATGAAGGCAAAAAAAGTTCCCTTTGCAGATTTCTCTTGTGTTCAAGTTGGTCACGCAAATTGGCCCTGCTGACCAACAGAAAGCTCCTCTGAAAGGGACTTATGTGTGCTTGACACACAGTGCTTCATACATCACTACATTATTTCATTTTTTTCATACATCACTACATTATTTCATCAAATTTATCTTCAACACAAATGAAGATTCACACATGAGAGTTTTCTGTCCCTCCATTGAAAATCCAGGTACTTAAGACATAGTAAACGTAATCATATGACTCAAGCTGTTTAATCAAAGTCTTCTGAAGAGACATGATTGCTTTTGAGCTCAAAAGCTCAAATGTGCCTGTGCATGGGAACCAATAAGGTTTGTCCTCTCGTGTCTCACAAGCAACCAAGTAGATTTGTTCTTGCATGTAAAGCAAGTAGTACCATATTTGATGAGCTCTATGTATGTGCATTGATCAGTGTTTTTATGTGAATAAAGGCCTAAATGAAATCCGTTCATCATATAAAGCAATCATGTCTCTTCAGAAGACCTGGATTAAACCGTTCAATTCATACAGATTATGTTTACTATCTCTTTAACATTTCGAAGCATCAAAGGTTTGGTTGCATAGGCTTTCAGTGGAAGGGCATAAATCTCTGAGGATTCATTTAAAATAATTCATTCAGTGATGAAGTGAAAACAGTGTCTGTATTTTGACTAGCCCTATATATAGTTAAAAAAGATCGTTTGTATTCTCATAGGCCTTAGAAATAGATATACAGAAGATAGAATTTTCTCTGAAGAGATGTCAGATGTTTGTTTTTTTAATTGCATAGTATAATTAATTAAACTTCAATAGGGGTTGTTGTGACTTTAATAGGTAATCTGTATTAATCTGCTGTATTTGACTCTGTTTGTGTTGAATCTTCACAGTTAATTATGGGACTGGGCACTCAAGGGGCTGAGAAGAAGAGTGCAGCTTCTATTGCTTGCTTCCTGGCGGCCAATGGAGCTGACCTCACCATCCGTAACAAGAAGGGCCAATCTCCTCTGGACCTGTGCCCCGACCCCAGCCTCTGCAAGGCCCTTGCTAAATGCCACAAAGAGAAGACAAGGTATGCACATCTGCCCAACCAGTAAGGGATCTATTGAAGCTTGCACCACGGATATTTGAAATTGATGTTTCCTGCTATTCATTAATTATTAATTGTGCTATTCATCCTTTAATTTTATATCTCTGTATATCTCAATCAATGTTTTTGTTCTCTCTCCCTCTTCTTCTTATGTCCACAGTGGGCAGGTTGGCTCCCGTAGCCCGTCTCTAAACAGTAATAATGAGACTCTTGAGGAATGCATGGTGTGCTCAGATATGAAAAGGGACACGCTTTTTGGCCCCTGCGGTCATATCGCTACCTGCTCCCTCTGCTCACCTCGTGTCAAGAAGTGTCTCATTTGCAAGGAACAGGTCCAGTCCAGAACCAAGGTACAGAAACCCACCTCACTAGTTTCATTGTGCATGCATATATTTTCATGTGCTGTAGTGAACACTTCTCTTTTTCTCACCCACAGATTGAGGAGTGTGTGGTTTGCTCTGATAAAAAGGCAGCTGTGCTTTTCCAACCCTGTGGTCACATGTGCGCCTGTGAGAGTAAGTCAGCTTGCTTGCTTCTCCCACACCACACCTCTTCTCTCATCACCTCATGTGATTGTCTCTCATCCACACAAAAAAGCTCTTTCTGTCATCTAGCTCGTGAGAATATAACACATCACATGACTATGATACAGATACTGACGTCTAGGTATTCACACACAGGATGAGCATAAAGTATGGGTGAATCTCACTAAACTTGACTAGAACATGCCAGGGCTGGGCGATATATCTCATGCGATATGCATGCGCATTTCGTCAGTAAAGCCGGTTCCTTGATTAGCGGTAAATCTCCATCACATGTTTTCAGATGGAGCGGCGTTTAATACACAGAGCCGTAGTTCACTGACAAGCTACGCAATATCGCTTTCATTATCGCAGATGAGTCGCCTTCGATAATGAACGCG
>JAFVLL020008622.1:53360-77523 GCA_021397915.2 Tor tambroides
TAACTTAATGATTGCTATCAGGATGTGAAGAGACTTTCAACCAGAATAACAAAAAATGTTTCTGAAGACAATCACCTATGATACCTTTAATATCCAATTTTGTGTTCCAAGGAAGATTTTATAATTTAGTTTTTAGGTAGTTTATTTTGTTTGGGATGTCTTTGTATGTGTAAAAAGATCATAAAAATGAGGGATGAGGGTATATATGTAAACCCTTCAAACAGGGTAAAGTTAATAGATCACATCAGAACAACTGATCTGCAGGTTTTTCTCTGCGCTGCTGCTGTTATACTTGAATTCCTCCATCAGTGCCATTTGTTTCTTAGGTGTTTCACAGCATTTACCTGTGACCTTCCATCCCCACAGCCTTTCTTTATCTTCATTAACACATTATGCTATCAATATACTCTGGATCAACTGTCAGAAACTCTCACAATAACGTCTGACACCAGACAGACTGACGATGCCGGTCCCGTGCACCCTATCTTTTACAGCCTTTGTAGCTCCTCTTACGCCTGACCCCAGTCCTGCCAGTTCACATCATCGCCTCTCCACGACTGTCGTTAATCAAGCGTTGTGTGACAGGAGGCTGCTTCCAGGCCAGCAGTCAGCCATTTATTAACACAAACAGTGTGACAAACCTCTCTCCCTATCAAGCCATCACACTTACCACATGCAGCAGATGGAGAGTCGGGCCATCCATTTAAAACACTCCACTGATGTAATCAGTATGCCGAGATCTGCCCACTTTCATTAGCTCAATATGGTCTATAGCATTTCATCACTCCAGATTAATCTGTTAAACCAACATTACATCATGGACATGAATGAGGCTCTTGTGTTTCTTTACGCAGAAGTCAATTAATGATTATTTTAGTCATGTTTATTAAGACAAGCATCATTGTTAATGTTGCTTATATCGCTTAACAGTGATTTCGGTTAAATGGGTTCATTTTGTTTTTTATCTGGAAAATGATAACTCAGGAAAAAAAAAACCCCTGAACGTGGAATTAGAAATTTAGGAATTTGTGCAATCGGTAGTTTCCCAAGGCTAAATAGTTCCCTGTGCAGATTTCACTGGTGTTCAAGTTGGTCCCGCAAATTTTCCATGCTGACCAACAGAAAGCACCTTTGAAAGGGACTTATGCATGAGCAGTGCTTCATACATCACTACTTTATTGGGTTGTTCAAACCCATAAGACTTTCATTCATCTTCAACACAAATGAAGATTCACAAACAAGTGAGATTTCTGTCACTCCATTGAAAATCCTGGTAACCAAAACTTAAGACAGTAAACGGAATCATATGACTCAAGCTGTTTAATCAAAGTCTTCTGAAGAGACATGATTGCTTTTGAGCTCATGGGAACCAATAAGGTTTGTCCTCTCATGTCTCGCAAGCAACCAAGTAGATTTGTTGTTACACGTAAAGCAAGTAGTACCATATTTGATGAGCTCTATGTATGTGCATTGATCAGTGTTTTCATGTGAATAAAGGCCTAAATGAAATCCGTTCATCATATAAAGCAATCATGTCTCTTCAGAAGACCTGGATTAAACCGCTCAATTCATACAGATTATGTTTACTATGTCTTTAACATTTCGAAGCATCAAAGTTTTGGTTGCGTAGGCTTTCAGTGGAGGGGCATAAATCTCTGAGGATTCAATCAAAATATTTCATTCAGTGATGAAAAGAAAACATTGTGTTAAGTAGAAATCAAACACTTTCATTAGAAACAGTAGTGGTCTGCTCATAGGAGCTATTTTAACTAGTCCTATGTATAGTTAAAGGTGGGGTAAGCGATTTCTGGAAGCCAATGTTGATATTTGAAATCACCAAAACAAACACGCCCCTACCCCAAAAGGGTCTCCCCCCTATTTTGATAGCTCCGCCCCACACATACGTAGCCTATACAACCCAGGCAACGATTAGTTCTGTGAAACAAAGCAAAACCAATGTTACACCGCGTCTACACCGGACACGAGCAGCGCGCCAAAATACTATAGAAGTCATTATAATCAATGATGCTGTCTACACTGGATGCTGCGCAGCGCGACAAATCCCTGACAGAAAACTGCTGCCGCATTCTATTTGTGATGTGATGACACAAATTCCAAATGATTTTCAACGGTCGCTTTGTCGCGTCCAGTGTAGGCAGACTTTAGTTGTTGCGTCGCAGCGCGTCCGGTGTAGACACGGTGTTTACTCACCTATCGGGAAAAAACAAAACAACCTCGGCATTCGATCGCAGGCCTTCCGCTCCTTGAGTTCTCTCCAGCACTGGAAAACTGATCTGATATTTACACGGGTCCTACTTCTTGGCTTATCGTTCCGCAGACGTTTTCCTCTTTTGTTTTTCATTCGCCATCTCTGTCTTTCGGTCACTCGGCTTGGCTGTTCACTGAACGCTCTCTCCTTCACATCATGAATAGACATGCCCCTTACTGCTGAGTGGCTACAAGTTTGTTTTGGTACTGTGCCCCGACTCAGTTTTCTAAAGTGTTTTTGAAAAATTTTATACCCCAGCTTTAAGTTAGTTAGTTTGTATTTTCATAGGCCTTAGAAATGGATATACGGAATATAGAATTCTCTCTGAAGAGATTTTTATTTTTTATAGGCTGCACTGTTCTCATTTTAATTGCATAGTATAATTAATTAAACTTCAACATGGGTAATTGTGACTTAATAGATAAGCCGTATTAATCTGCTGTATTTGTCTCTATGTTTGTGGTGAATCTTCACAGTTAATTATGGGACTGGGCACTCAGGGGGCTGAGAAGAAGAGTGCAGCTTCTATTGCTTGCTTCCTGGCGGCCAATGGAGCTGACCTCACCATCCGTAACAAAAAGGGCCAGTCTCCTCTGGACCTGTGCCCCGACCCCAGTCTCTGCAAGGCCCTTGCTAAATGCCACAAAGAGAAGACTAGGTATGCACATCTGCCCAAACAGTGGGGCATCTATTGAAGCTCTCACTACAGACATTTGAAATTAACTTTCCTGCTATTCATTAATTATTAATTTTGCTAATTCATCCTTTAATCCATCTGCACTGTATACCTCAATCAATGTGTTTGTCCTCTCTCCCTCTTCCTCTCTTGTCCTCAGTGGGCAGGTTGGCTCCCGTAGCCCGTCTTTAAACAGTAATAACGAGACTCTTGAGGAGTGCATGGTGTGCTCGGATATGAAAAGAGACACTCTTTTTGGCCCCTGCGGTCATATTGCTACCTGCTCTCTCTGCTCGCCTCGTGTCAAGAAGTGTCTCATTTGTAAGGAACAGGTCCAGTCCAGAACCAAGGTACAGAAACCTACCTCACTAGTTTCATTGTGCATGCATATATGTGAACCTGGACCACAAAACCAGTCTTAAGTCGCTGGGGTATATTTGTAGCAATAGCCAACAATACATTGTATGGGTCAAAATTATTGATTTTTCTTTCATGCCAAAAATCATTAGGACATTAAGTAAAGATCATGTTCCATGAAGATATTTTGTAAATTTCCTACTGAAAATATATCAAAACTTCATTTTTGATTAGTAATATGCATTGCTAAGAACTTCATTTGGACAACTTTAAAGGCGATTTTCTCAATATTTAGATTTTTTTGCACCCTCAGATTCCAGATTTTCAAATAGTTGTATCTCAGCCAAATATTGTCCTATCCTAACAAACCATACATCAGTGGAAAGCTTATTTATTCCAAAAATTGACCCTTATGACTGGTTTTGTGGTCCAGGGTCACATATTCTCATGTGCCATAGTTAACCCTTCTCTTTTTCTCACCCACAGATTGAGGAGTGTGTGGTTTGCTCTGATAAAAAGGCAGCTGTGCTTTTCCAACCCTGTGGTCACATGTGTGCCTGTGAGAGTAAGTCAGCTTGCTTTCTTCTCCCACACCACACCTCTTCTCTCATCGCCCCATGTGATTATCTCTCATCCAGACAAAAAAGCTTTTTCTGTCATCTGGCTTGTGAGAATATCACACATCACATGACTGTGATACACATACTGACATCTAGGTGTTCACGTACTGGATGAGCATAAAATATGGGTGAATCTCTCAAAATTTGTCTAGAACATGCCCTGCTCTTTTTTTCATGCCATAGGACCATTTTATTAATTGTGAGAATATTTTTTGACATTCAAGCACAATTTCCTCCACAATTATGATTGTTGTAATGCAACATCTAATTTTCACTACTCAAAAGGAATATTTAAAATGCTTTTTCAGATATATTCATAAATGATGGTAGTATTTGTTGTACTGCCTTTATGATGTTATTTTTTTATTTATTTATTGTATTTTAGTCATTTTTAAAGACGTTTTCTGAATGCATTACAGTATTGACAGTTTGGGGTTAAATGCACTTGTCATGCATGTCACAATGCAAAAAAAAAAAAAAAGTAAACTAAAAGTAGGCTTTTTCGGTATACAAAATATAATATCTTGTGTTATTTTGTCCTATTGGTTTTGGAACGAATTAGAACATGGACAGGTGCTTTACAAATTTGAGATTCACTTTTCCTTTGGGTTAGCGTTTTTTTTTGTTTTGTTTTTTTTTAATCAAAGGTCAATTTTAAAAACCTCATTAAAAGTCTATATCTTTATTTTTTTCTCGCCACAAATAGAGCCGTGGTAGATGGCATGGTGTTAAATTATAAATAAACTCTACATTGGGATAATCCAACAAAAAATGAAGCACATTACAGTGATGAAAATGTCTTTAGAGGTTAGGTTGAAGCTCAGTGAATTGTTTGCTCTCAGCTAACATCCCTCCTACCAGATCTCCTGAGTTTCATTCTCTCTATTTCACCATTTATCACATGTCAGCAAGACCCTTCTTTTCAGTTTGGTTTTATTGTCATTTTTCTGCCTTAACCTCAAACTGCAGCCTCCTGTTCTATGGGTATTTACTTCATTTTCTGACTATTTAACAAGCTAACTTAAGCCTATAACGCCTGGCATATGAAATAATAGTCAGAAAAATATGTATTTATTTGAAATGGAACTGGTAATTGAACCAGTAAACAACTGAGCTTTTAAATATTTTCTAAAAAGTTTGCATATGTGCATTTGTTGAGTATAATGGCTTTTACGGCTCATATAGTAAAAAATAGAAGAATATAGAGGTCACATTTGAGGCAAAAATACCTCCGATTACAGAAGGCATGTCGTAGATTGTGTGCAACCTGTATTTCAAAGTTTTGATCGTGTTGAAAATATAGAGACCTTCGAATCAAATATAGTATAGTGTGTATATAATATAGGAGACAGATATAGGATTAGAAGCTAACCCTGTACTTTGTGTGTGTTCCTGCAGACTGTGCCAGCCTGATGAAAAAGTGTGTACAGTGTCGGGCCGTGGTGGAGCGCCGCACTCCCTTCGTTTTGTGCTGTGGAGGGAAAGGTATGGAGGATGCCACTGATGATGAGGACCTTAGTGAGTGAACTTCCACACGTTCCCGTTTTTTATTTCTCTTTCCTCTCTCTGCCTTGGTTCTCATGTCTCTCATGTTTAATATTTATGTTGGCTTTAGTTGGTGCTTCTCTGTTTCTATTGCCCACGCACTTTTCTCTCCCCATTGTTATGACTAATCTGTTATTTCCCAAATGTGTTTTCATGACTCAAATCAGAGGTGTAGCACCTCCTCTTAATGCATAATATCAACACCCTGGAATGAGCTTTGTAACTGCTCTGGAATGTCTTCGTAACATGCACTACAAGTTATAAGGATTTTTAGGAAGTCACTTCACGCAGGCGAGTGAAAATGAATCCCCCGAATTCATTTTTCACAGAACACATCGAATATTTCTATAATTGGACACGTCAAAGGGGCTATCCAAGATTTATTTTAGTCCCATCTTATTTTGAGTTGTGATTCACCACTCTTTGTTACAACATCGTTCCTTTTGTATGTGATCATGACACTGCCCATGTTCTTTATGTTGGTTTAGTTTGAGTTCAAAGGGATACTGGTGTAAGTTCACTTTTTTTACAGTGTTTATTTATAGAGGAGGATCTGTTTCTTTTTACCCTCGCTTAGATGTCTAACACATCCATCCACGCTGACATCTCTGCTGACCTACAGACATGCTGATGCGCGCACACACACACACACACACACACACACACACACACACACACACACACACACACACACAGTCCAGTCAGCAGAGGAATGTAGCCTTTAGCTCTTATCTCAGTCTGTCTTTAGTGCCTGAGCTCTGTTTGTTGTAAGGCGCCACTTTTCCACACACACAAAACCAAAGCAGCATCCCGTATAGACCTAACACACTCCCCCCCACCCCTTTCCCTATGTACACGGCGCAGTGAGAGAGAAATGCCACCATAGATGGGATTCTCTTCTGCTTCAGTCACTTTAAAGACTAGAGCACTTTCGTCCCCACATACAAGAGGCTCCTCACTCTAAAAGAGGACGTGATAAACTGGCATCTGAAGGCTGTGGCCAATCATGTGGGCCTAGAACTTAATTTCCACCGAGGAGAACTTGAATATGAACACAGGAAACATCCGCTAATGATGCTGTCAGACAGATTCTACATCATTTTTGGAAAATAAGATTGGGGGACTGTTAAATGACCTAGTGGAAATGATCCAGTCTTGTTAGCCGACCCCTGAAGCCAAGAAATGTCTCTCACTATGCTGCCATAAATTTCCCCCTTAGTGAATATCCATCTAATTTTTTCCCAACTTGTCGGGCTTAAAATTAACCAGTCTGTCTTCTTCTTTCATACTAATCCATCATAAAAATCTCCATTTCAGGCCTCTCAACACTTGCGGCCTCTAAATCCTTTTTGCTGTAAATGTTTTTGTTTTTTTTTCACTGAATGAAAACCGTAAAATTAGGGATGTGCGATATATTGCTTATTGGCTGTTATTGGAGATGTTTAAATTTCAAAATTGGATATATATTGGGTAGTAATAGATACGTATTTGTGGGCTTATTAATATCAGCTAGAATTTTAATATCAGTGCATCCCTTCTTAAAATCTTTCCTTTATAATAGTGACTGTCATCACTTCTGCAGCTGTAAATGATGGATACCTTGATGAACAAGGCCTCCCTTCCACAACAGCTGTCAAAAACTTACATTAACTTGCTCTTCCCTTTGCTCCCTCTAAAGAACATTTATAACTAGAATATGCCACAGGCTGGATTGGCTCCCGAGCCAACAGCAGGGGTCCATGCATTACATAACACTGTGACTGGTTGCTTCTCAGCAGGGGGCTCTAACTCAATGGCAGGGGGGTCGCAGGATCTTCTCCAGCCCAACAATCTGGCACTAAGTTGGTGTAAGTATTCTATTCCTCACCCCAAGTTCTTCCTGCCACAACTCCTTCCTGCTCCTTTGGGCTCACAGTCCACATCTCCACCCCAGCATACGTCATTCTCTCTGGCCTGCACTACACGAATAGGAGAGGCCGTCAAGCGGGACCATAGGCCTGCTTGCGGCCTGCTGCGATTCAGTGCTGTGGGTTGCTCCCGCACCAGGGTGCCCCATAATAAACCATGTAAAGTGTCAGAACAGGCACAGAACTTTTAGAATCATCAAGTAATTCCTCTGAAAATATTTGCCAAGTTAGAAGGCTCTGGGATCAGGCCCAGAGCTCCAAGTTCACCATCTGCATGATTGGCTATTGAACTGGTGATACTTTTCTCAGTGGTCTCTGCTTTGCCTTTCAGCCAGCGGAAATATCCCAGCCTTGCAGAGGGACAAAGACAACACTAATGTCAACGCAGATGTACAGAAGTTACAACAGCAGCTCCAGGATATCAAAGAGCAAGTGAGCATTACAGTTTATTGTAGGGGTGTAACGAATCACTGGTTTACTCGATGCATCGATTACAAATTCCGTCCATGCGTTTGCATCGATATTGAAATGTGAATTTTAATTGAATCAAATTTTTGGTCAATAATTATTGAAAATGCTAAAAAGGGAATGAATCGCATTTTTGTAATGTTTTATTCAAATATTTGAACATTAGTAACATGCATCAATTTATGTCCTAAGAGAACATAAATGTGCATTAGATCTTAAAGTGACAGCAGCCTAATATACCTGCTGCTAACATTAATCAAACAACAAAAGACAATCAATTGCTCTTTAATAAGAATCAGTGGTAGTTTAATTGATTACAGTGAAGGCTATTCAGTGTTTCATTTCCATAGTATCATATTTCAATAATACTATTAGACTGACTTATCGAATTAAAATGTTCTGAATTTGCTAAAATTGTTCTTGAATTGAATAGAAAACCTATGAATCATGAATCAAATCGATTCACTCTTACCAAAGATTCTAACCCCTAATTCTAATAGTTTTCTGCATATGCAATTTTCTGCAGTAAGGGCTCATTTAACGTGTTTGCCTTCCACTCAGACTATGTGCCCCGTGTGTCTGGATCGCCTAAAGAATATGATCTTCATGTGCGGTCATGGCACTTGTCAGCTGTGTGGAGACAGAATGAGCGAGTGCCCCATCTGCCGCAAGGCCATCGAACGTCGCATCCTACTTTACTAGAGCGCCGGGCCATGGCAACATCCCTGTTTTCCAGCCACAGAGCGTGCTGCTGCTCTCATAAGCACCTTTCCTGTATCCGCAAGGCTCTCTGTGTCCACGCTAAGCTAAGAGCCATCAGTGTTACATCATCTTTATTCGATATTTGTTCAGTTAACTTCAGTTTTCTGTTTGCTTGGATTATGTTCAGCAAGAGGAGGAAGAATCTTGCTTAACTACTTCAGCTTGCCATTTTGTTCATGCAAGTGCCCACTTTTTTTCTGCCACGAGCAGTTCAGAAACACCTATAAGACATGAACTGACACTGTCAGGGTCTGCTGTTTCGTCTTTTATTGTGTCAGTGTATTATGGCTCATATATCCTGATGCAAACAGTTGTATCTACAGTATCTGTGTAGGTCATGATACAGCATGGTGAAATGTAGAACATGACTGAACTCTGTCCCACCGAATCTTTGGAAATTCGTTTTAAAGTCTCATTCTTTGTGATGTAACATTCAGTTTCATGTGTAAATGTAAAGCATCTGCATTTACTGGCAGAAGAAAGTTTGTCGTGCTCAAACAGTGAAATAAAACTCACCTTTTAGCAGTACTGTTAGTATAACATTGCATGTTCCTCTCTTGAATTGCTGCTGTACTACAGTGTATACACAGAGTATTATTGTGACACCCATGTTGATGAACAGCTCGTCAACTGATCAATGCAGGAAAGCGTATATTTCCATGCAAACTGATCCTTGTTGTCTTTAAAAGGATATTCATTTACTATACTACCATCATTATTGGATTGTTCTCCAGCAGTCCTACTTTATGCACCTAATTGTCTTGCCAGATATTTAATACAAAAAAGATCTGAATAGAAATTGCTGGTCTTATGCTATTGTTCCAAAAACATGAAAAACATTTCATTACGTTTGGGGAATAAGGTGCTGTTTATCTTTACCTTTCTAGTTAATGTATTTTTACCTTTTTCTTCTAAATCTGAAAGACTTGGAATACACTATGGAAAATCACCTGTAAGCTGTAATTGTTAAATGGGGCCTTACTTTAATTAGGCCACATGAACGCCTGAGCAAAGACAATTTGCAGTAGAGGACTGTTTATCAAAATAGTCTTTCATGAACAATTTGACATCTTTCTGTGCTTGTCAGTATATATTTCAAAGTTTATTATTATTATTATTATTTTTTTTTTTCCTGTGGCCCATCATGGAGGAGGTCTAAAGTTACCTCTACAGTTGTTTTATTTCAGTGCGACACAACAATGCGAAGCAGACATTTTTACTGGAAGCAAAAGTAGCTTCATACTTTACCTATTCAAGATTTGTATCTCACGTCTTTTATGGTCTTTCTTTTCCAGTATTAGTCTTTTTGTGATCATTATAACATTAAAAACTAGATGCACTAATATACCTTAATGGTAGACTTGTATTGTCATGATTACTCAAACAGCCTGTTTTGTACCTTATATTCATTAGGCAAAAAACTGCCCTGGTTTAAGAAACACATTTTTTTCTTTTGTTGTTGAATGAGTGTTTAATGTATGATGTACAACATTTATCATAGGATAAATTGTTTTTGCCCTGTATTGCAATTTGCTTTGAAAATGCTTTGCCGAATAAAGATCTAACAAAATGGAGTACTTCACAAAAGATACTGCATTGTCGCCTTTTGTTTCAAGACTTCAGATGATCAGAATGAACAAACCAGAATTTAATGTTGGTTTTCTTGATGAAGTGTTATTGCAATTCCCAGAGACGATCCTGCATAACAGAATAGAAGAATGGCAGGTAGTCAGTCGACTGGGGTCTTGTGCATTTGAAATAATCCAATTAGACAAAACGATCCATGTAGGGCCGGTGTGGTCATGCTTGAAAACATTAGAAGATTAAACTCAACTCATCCATAGAGAAAGATGTAATGGAAAAAGGCAGCACGACACATCTCTTGAGCCTTGATATGGGCGTTACTAAGAGCTTTTACATCCTGTGTATCGACCGATTCATTCATAACCACGACTTCTCCTCTTCTGATGACGGAGCGGCCTCTTACTGGGGAAGATCCATAAACCACTCAGCTAGCTCCGATGTTTCTTCCAAAAAACCTGCGGATCCTTGATTCTGGCAGAGTGCGTTAATGGTGATTTGTAACATCTGAAATTTCATTCTTGGCTCTCATCTTCCTGTTAATGTCCCCCGTGCCGCACAAGTGTGTTTTGAGCTGTGCTGCGTCAGCGAAAAAGTCATCAGAGCGTTTTGGGCTGAGAAAAGAGTTTAATGGGGCTGATTAGAGAAATGGGCCTCGGTGGGATCTGCTGACATTCAGCTGGCCATCTGTCATTCAGACTGCAAGCCTGCGGTCATTGCATTTGTTTAGGATGTGGAATTGTATTGATACCTCTGAGGCGGGGTTTAATCATACACACTACCGTTCAAAAGTTTATGGTTGGTAAAATGTATAAAGCAAAATTTAAATGCATCTCTTATGCTCACCAAAGCTCCCTTTTTTGATCAAAAATACAGTAAAAATAGTAATAGTAAAATCTAACAATTATTTTTTATTATTCTAATAGCCTTTATTATTTTAATAGCCTGTATATTACTCGAATGTAACATGATCGTGCAGAAACATTTCTTATTCTTATCCATGTTGAAAACTCTTGTGCTGCTAAACTTTTTTTTATGAAAACTACCTGACTTCTCCCATTCTAGTATGCTGAATTGGTGATCAGTAATAATGCTTCTTAACATTTGGTGTTTTTTTTCAGGATTCATTGATGAATAGAAAGTTCAATAAACAGCATGTTCTGGAAATAGAAATCTTTTGTAACTTTATAAAACATTGTCTTCACTAGCACTTTTGATCATGTGTCCTTGATGAAAAAATACTGTGTGTGTGTATATATATATATATATATATATATATATATATGTATGTGTGTGTGTGTGTGTGTGTGTATATATATATATATATATATATATATATATATATATATTAGTGCTGTCAAACGATTAATCGCGATTAATCGCATCCAAAAAAAATTTTTGTTTACATAATATATGAGTGTGTACTGTGTACATTTATTATGTATAAATAAATACAAACACATGCATGTATATGTTTAAGAAAAATATGTTATGTTTATATATTAAATTTATATAAAATATAATAATATATAAATGTATATACATGTAAATATTTTCAAAATTTATACTGTGTGTGTATTTATATATACATAAACACTGAACACATTATGTAAACAAAACTTTTATTTTGGATGCGATTAATCGTTTGACAGCACTAATATATATATATATATATATATATATATATATATATATATATATGTATGAATTTCTTTTTCCTATTTTGTTCTTACTCTTAACTTTTGAATTAATGTATCACGATTTTGTAATGTATCACGACAAAAATATTAAGCAGCAAAAACTATTTCCATTATTGGCAACAAAAAAATCTAAAACAATTAGAATGAAGATCATGTGACACCGAAGACTGGAGTAATACTGGTTACAATTTTATTAAAATAGAAAAATGTTCTTTGAAATAATATTTGACAATATTACTGTTTTTACTGTATTTTTGATCAAATAAATGCAGCTTTAGTGAGCATGTGTGACTTTTTTTTTTTTTTTTTTACTTTTTTTTTTTAAATCTTACTTATTCTAAACTGCAGTGTGGATCAATCCACCAACCTGTTGTTAGACTTTGATAAATTGAATAAAAATAACTGTATTTTCCAGTTTTATCATATGCGTCTCACTGTATAAGATGTCCCTGTTCTGAATATATGAGTATTGTGTGCACAGTTTCCAAGATTAAGGGGTCTGCACATTTTTCCCAAATCTGCGCTACATTGCAGTGTTGTGTGTTAGCAGAGACAGTGCTGTAGATTAGGAGATTTAGGAAGCAATTATCTTCTCAGCGGTTACCAGGCCTTCAGTTTGTGACAGAGTGACTGAGTGAACGCTGGGGCCCGTCACTCTCTCCTAGGGTACCAGACACAGACGGAGTCTCCCGCTGAGAGTGACTGACACCAGACTGTGGGGTACGAGAGCCAGATAGATGACTAACGGCTTCAGGGGGAACCGGGCCCCTCGCGTTATCTTTACAGAGATCACACCTCTGCTATAGACAGCTGTTACAGAGAGAGGTGCCCGAGTGATTGATTGTGATCCTGAAGTGAAAGTGTCAGAAACCACCACAAGGTGGCAGTGCCCGCTCTCGCCACATATTAGAGCCACTGCTTGAAGAGTTTGGCGCTGTCTAACATTTGGTTTGATTCAAGACAGATGAAATGCTTTGTCCCAGCTTCCTAATATGCTGATTTGGTGCTCAAGAAGCATTGCTTATTATCAGTGTTAACATTTATATGTGAGATAATATATTTATTTCTTATTCTGGATTCTTTGATGAATAGAAAGAGCAGAATTCATTTAAAATTAATAACTGTAACATTATTAATGTCTTTACTGGACATTTTGATCAATTTAATGCATCTTTATTGTCCTCATTATAGTAAAAATTTCTTAAATTAAAAAAAAAAATCTTGCTGATTCCAAAATAATTTTGAATGGCAGTGTATATAATTCCTATATACAGAAATTATAATAATTCCTAATATAGGTGACTGAAAATATATTTATTTGTTTGTTTTACATTTTTGAAAATTGAATTATTGACAAAAAATATATATAAATTATATAAATCATAAAAAGATCCATGTTTGGACTGAATGAACTAATACATAAGCTACTAATAAACTAATCTGCCCTTCTTCAGGCAGCATTTTGTATATAGAAATTAGAATTGTTAATATTATAGGCCTATAGAAATATGTCTAATTACCCATTTATTTATTTGTTTGTTTTGCGTTTTAGAAAACACTGGATTCTTGACAAAAAAAAATAAAAAGATTATAAATTATATACATTATAAAAATATCCTTGTTTGGACTGAATGAACCAATACATCAGCTACTAATAAACTAACCTTCCTGAAAACATCAAAATTTCAGATGAAACCCTTCTTCAGGCAGCATTTTGTATATATAGGCCCATATAAATATGATTATTTTTTCTCTTTAATGCAAATTATCCAGGGAAAGATGTGACATTTAGGTGATATTTGTATTTTATTTATTTCCTTTCTTTCACTTTTGGATGCTTAGAAATATTAAATTCTTGACAGACAAATCCAAAAACAAAAATCCTAAAAAAAACATTTAGACTGAACAAACCAAATCACATCAGCTACCAATAAATGAATACCCGAGAACACGTCAAACACACGTTCCAGGTGCCACACCTGCTTCAGGCAGCGTTTTGTGCCTGTTTGTTGCAAGACATTGATCCTTGTGTCTGAAGGTCCTCACACGTCACCTCGCTCATGGCAGCGGGGGATATTTATGGCCTGGCGTTAATGACAGGCACGGGCAAAGGCCGTTAGGTCTGGACAGGCTCTTCTTGGTGTGCTGAGAACGTAGGCCACAGGGCTCTGGAGTTCGGACCCTAGAGACGCCACCCAACCCCTCGCTGTTAAGTCATAAAGAGGCCATGTTTTCTCCTCCCTTCGCTGTCTCAGGGCTCTGATTCTGCGTTTGTTGTGTCGATACAGGTCGGCCAAATGTTTCTGCCTCACCTCTGCTCAAGACACGCAGCACAGAAAGATTAAATAGTCAAAAAGATAGGCTGAATAAACAAGCTGTATAGTAGTACTGCTGACCTGTTCCCCATTCACAGTTTGATCACTGGATTTCGCAAGCGCCCACATGCACAAACACCTTTAACTGATGCACTCGTGCCAGTTTCAGGAAGAACACTTCTCTTAAATTTGTCCAGCATTCCTTTGAAAGTGTGTCTTTTCAACACAGTGTTAACATACTGCATTTTATTGCATTTTGATGCAGAGCTTGCTATTTTTACCCAAGCAATTGGCTAGATTTTATATGTTTTTGTCAACACAATGCTGTACATTAGTACATTTACCATTTATTTTCATACAGTGCTTGCTATCTTCACCCAGGTACTTTATTTGGTTTTCTCTCTCTCTCTCTCTGTGTGTGTGTGTGTGTGTGTGTACTTGTTTTTTCTATCCTGGTGGGGACTTAGACCTGAATACACACAGCCTCATGGGGACTTGTGTCACGGTGGGGACCAAAATTGAGGTCCCCACGGGTAAACAAGCTTATAAATCACACAGAATGAAGTTTTTTGAAAATGTAAAAATGCAGAAAATTTTCCTGTAAGGGGTAGGTTTAGGTGTAGGGTTGGTTTAGGACAATAGAAAATACGGTCTGTACAGCAGAACAACATTATGCCTATGAGAGTCCCCACAAGGATAGCAGAACAAGAGAGAGAGAGAGAGAGAGAGAGAGAGAGAGAGAGAGAGAGAGAGAGTGTGTGTGTGTGTGTGTGTGTGTGTGTTTATGCCAACATAATATCACCATATTTTATTATATAACTATTTAGGGCAGCCGTGGCCTAATGGATAGAGAGTTGGACTTGTAACCCAAAGGTCATGGGTTTGAGGCTCAGGTCCAGCAGGGATTGTAGGTGGGGGGAGTGAATAACCAGCACTCTCAATACCATGACTGAGGTGAGACCCTTGAGCAAGGCACCAAAACCCCCAACTGCTCCCTGGGTGCTGCAGCATTGGCTGCCCACTGCTCCGGGTGTGTGTTCACTACTGTGTGCATGCACTTGGATGGGTTAAATATGGGTCACAATGGCCCAAGTATGGGTCACTATACTTGGCCACACACCACTTCCCTTTCCCCCTTTAGCATCAGTTTAGGTAAAAGCCAAACTGCAATTTCTTTTTTATTGTAATTATATAAGTAAATAAAGAATATATGTATCAAAATCTGTAAATTACATACAATTTTTTAACCTTTTTTATTTTTTGAGATAAGGCTCACTTTATTTTACCTCATGAAACAAATCTAGAATGTAAAATTGCTTGATATATTCATGTAAATGTTTAAAAAGCTGTTAATATTGACCTCATTTTTGTTACTATTTCATGTAAAGGTTTAAGTTTTTCTGTCACAGATTCAACAGCAGTGAGCTGTTGAGGGAGGCGAGGTGAAGTAGTGTACACTCACCCGACATTCATAAATTCTGCCCACTTCTGAGGTCAGCGGGAGTATAATACATACTTATTTGTTTTCTATGGAATATGACTCACCACAAAGCAAACCAGAATAGTTATAAATTAATACTACTCAACTATTTTGATATTTTTCATATGAATTTCTCATACACTGTAAAAAAAAATTCTGTAAAATTTACGGTAAAAAAACGGCAGCTGTGATTGTTGGAATTCTACCGTAAAAAATACAGTAACAACATTTTAGGTTTTACCGTTTTTAACTTAAATTTACAGTTAAATACCATAATTTCATTAACTGATATAATGTTAATATACCAACCTATTTAAGTACTGAAATCTGTTTTGTACCTTCGAAATACACTGCTAACTACCAAATGCAGGTGGTGATGAGAAAGTCACATGATGAAACAAAGCCCATCACAAGCAGCTTTTAAATAATAACATATATAGAAGGTGCACAGTGTCATTCACACAAGCACTAAACACCATCATGGTGAGACTCATTAAACTGAAATTTGCAATAAACATTAATTTAACAACATTAAATGTAACATACAACCCTAATAAACATAACTGATAAGAAAAAACTAAGAAACATAGTTGTTTCAAAGAAAAAACATCAAATTCAAACAAAATTTGAAATGCAATGCCGGGAATTCTGGGAACGTCAGTTCACGTTTTTTTCTCTGTAAATTTTACAGGAACTTACCGTTAATCATTTAACAGGTTTTTACTGTAGCATTTTCACCGTTTTTTTACTGTTAAAATCAGGATCATTTTTTTACAGTGTAGGTATTTGTTTGCCAAAAAAGGTCACTTCCCACACCCACACTATACATGCACACAAAATGTATTATTTTATTTATTTTAATTTTATTGTATTTATTTTGGTGCTATATTTTAATAATGAACACTTTAAAATTATAAATATAAACATTAATGTTTAAAAGTTAAGGTTGTTGGTGCCATCTCGACCATGACTCTTTGGAAGAAGAGATGTTGCATCTCAATGGGATATTTTCCTGGTTAAATAAAGGAATTAATAATAATAGTAATAATAATAAAAGCGCTACCAATTCTCATCCCCCCAAAAAATATTGGTGCCAGTTTTTATGCCAATGATTGTAATTTATTGTTTAAAAAAAATTGCTTTTCATATAAAAAAAAACATTCTGTGGAATCTCAAAAAAAGCATTTGAGTGTATTAGTGTTTTTATCATGGAAATTTCTTTGCACACTGAGCATCTCGAGCAATGGCAGAACCTGAACTCAGCAAATGAACTGGAGTAGAAGTTTGGATATTGTTGTCGCCGGGGATGCCGTGAGGAATCGAGCCAGTGTGCTTATCAATGGGCCTCGACTGGAGCTGGAGCCTCCGGGCCGCATTTACAGTGCAAATGTTATCATTCCAATGACACTTTAAACAGTCTTTATCAATATATAGTCATTCAAGGTTTATGAGCTTTGATAAAAAATACCACTAGCTTAGCAGGGTCATGCTAACCCTCTCTCACTTCTACTGTGGCCCACACGAGCTTCTGATGATCGCCACAAATAAAGACACATTTGCCCAGCAGACATAACATTTGCTGATTTGACTGAAGAAAAAAGGCAAAACAAAAGCAAAACACGAAAAACATATTGACTTCTGACGCGAGGGGGTGAGCGATAATGCGCCTCCAGCAGAATCTTATCATTCTATTATCTTTAAAACGTCGGGTTATCATAATTGCTTACTTAATAATTCTATAAAACCTCCTTGAGCGCAACCTTTGGCTGGGTAGTAAACTGGTGGAAGTACTTTTGATTTCTAGATTGGAGAGGATACTTGTTTGTTCACCGAACAGCATGTCACTCATCAAAACTTCCTCTCAACTCTCCTCCATTTTTTTTTCGACTCGGTGTACATGCTGTAATCACGTACACGATACTTTAGACAGTGATAAGCTGTGATAGTAGTGACTCAATACGATATATTTAGCGTCGGTCACATGCTCTGTGCACTAGCGAATGCTTAAACGCTGTTGTGACATCTCACAGACTTAGGTATAAATACCTTATGGATTTGGGGTTGGAATAGTCAGTGCCTAATGGTTTAATTTTTTCCTATTTATTTTATTTTATTTAGTAAAAATACATATACACTTTTTTCTGTATTAAATTAAAGAGGAAAAAAGAACATTTATCTAGTACAAGTGAAATGGTAATGAAAGCATACACATAGCAGAACTTCTTTAACTTTGCAGCATTTTACGATCTAAAATGTGGTGAGAGCATGGACAATGCTGAGTGCTGGAATATTTGTGCATCATCTATTGATTTGGGGTTCAACCCCGGGCTGTAAAGAGAGATAACACAGTTAGCCATTAACTTCTGTCAGGGGTCACTCTGAAAGTTTCACATAGGTCCACAAAAAAGAAGAGGCAAAAAATGGATGGACTCTGGAATATTGATTTCTACTCTACCAATTCTCTCACCCTAAGAGAAAAGAAAATAAGAAAACTTGGCTTGGCTTTTCTGCTTCTGTGTCGAGATAGTGCCCCTGCATTCCGGTCTACTCCCTTCAAGGCTGCTGGCATTTGGCTAGCAACACCTGGCAGATGCACTCTTGTTTTCTTGTCTGAAAGGTCTTTGTATCCCTTTTGAACACTCTTTTGTGTAAAGAGACCTTGCACAGAGTATCTTCTAAAAGCTTAACAAGTGAGTGTTTCAGTTTTTTTGTAGAGCTGAGCTTAGCACATTTAGACTGTATCACTTCAGTGTTTAAATTAGGGGGAATAACACTTCGATTACAGTATATAGTTAATATTTTTAACTTTGACTAATAAATACTGAGTATTTTATTTTATTTATAAGTAAATAAATTAGTGATTGATTAAATGTTAAAAGACATTCATATTCAAAATTAATTTTCCGTTATATTATTCAACTGCACTGACATTGTCACAAAAGACCAAAATTTTAGCTGGATACAGACGCTAGCTTTGTAACACTGTTATTAAATCAACATTGAACCGATCTGAACAGAATAATGACACTATAGCCTTCTGTAGAGCTGCTTATGACTGAAATGAACACTGTTATTGAACTAACCTGAATCAACACTGAACTGGCTCGACACTATAGACCATTTTGAGGGATCTAAACAATAACAATCTAAGGCGTTTCTGTTTTTACATTTAAATTTCCAATGCTATCTCACGACCAATTCATACGTATTTTACGAGGCGGCTAATTCGCACGACCTCACTCGTACGATTTTGTACGATTTGTCTAGACCCCAGTGATGGGTAGGTTTAGGGGCGGGGTTAGGTGTGGGTAATTCGTACAAATTCATATGAATTGTGTAAGTCGTAAAATACGTACGATTTAGCAAAAATTGTACAAATTTGTACGAGTGAGGTCGTACGAATTCGTATGAATTAACCACCTCGTAAAATATGTACGAATTGCCATGAGACTGAGAATCCAAAAACGTCCACCTTTTGATTAAAAAAAAACAGCTGTGTTATGATAGCTGTGTTAATGTTGGTTAGAACTAAATCACCTCCTGTTACCATTTTGAAATAGTTTGACGACAAGCAGGAAATTTTCATGGGTCAATGACATCCCCACATTGAAATGGTCTATTATCTTCTGCTGAGCTGATATACAGCTTAAATTGAATTTGTTCAACATTAACATTAACACTGTTATTACTGTTCATTACTGTGAAGCTGCTTTGACACAGTCTCTATTGTATAAAGCGCTATATAAATAAATGTGACTTGAATTAAATGAAATATCTGGAATTACACAATTAAAAATGCACATTAATTTAAAATCGAGCTATTGATTTATTTTCCTGTTATTGCATTCTTTCTAAGCAAGTGTGTAGTTGTAAATGTAGTTCATTGGTGATTCATGAGAAGTTTAGGCAACTCGTTACTAATGTCAAGGTTATTGCACTGCCTGGGAATGAAACACCTGGTCACAGTGCTTCTGGTTTCAGTGTTGCCTGTTGGTCCACGGCTCATATGGTTAGACTGGAAAATGGTTGAGAATCGAGCTGTCACCTACGGCTGTTGCTCCTTTCTGTTACTTTTAAAATCCTGTCCTTCAAAAGCACACTATTTTTCCATGCGAGAAAACGAACCATATTTAGGTTGATTTAGCCTTGTGTTGCATTATACTAGTTTGCATTAACACTGCGGCATGTTAATACTGAACAATGATTGCATTTGTTAGACAGGAGATACATGTAATTTGAATGAACTGCTGAAACTGTAACTGTAATTCCTGACCTGACTGTGTTTGAGCTTGTGGTAGCTGATAAGGAAATGAAGCTACTGCACTGGCTGCGTATGTGTGTGTGTGCTTCAGCTCTGGAGACAATGAAGCTGCTGCTGCTCAGATAATGCGATTATATGTGATCTAATCGAGACCCAGGGTGACATAAAAGGACAAAGACAACTTCTGAAGGTTAAGGAAAACCACATCTCAGAGTAGACAAAGATATGCTTCTTCAGACTCACCAAAAGAGCCTCAGTGCACTGTGAATCTATAAGACTAATTTCTTAAGCATTTGTGTGACATGAACTGAGGTTAATTTACCTTGACAAATTCTGTTACAAAATGTATTGCCATACTTGATTATTTATCATGTATATTTGAGGGAAATGTTATTTTTCCTGCTCAATTTTGATCATCTTGAGTTCAGTCATATAATGCAGAAAATGTTATATATATATATATATATATATATATATATATATATACGTACATAACACTACAAATGATATAATATTGCTATATAACTTTGTATAAATATGGACAAGTTGTTGAGACTACATTTTTTTAGTGCTAGTCAAAACAGTGAATATTTGCAAAATTATATTTTTATTATTATTTAGCTGTAAAGAGACAGAGCAAGTTGCACCACACACAACAGCACGAAAGAAAGAAAGACAAGTCGTAAAACCCTCATTTTCCTTTCCCCTGAGCAGTTTGTAATTTTTAACAAGTTGGATTCATGCATTTTGCTGTTGTGCATCCTGTTTAACTGAATCAACTCTGTAAAGCAGCATCTGAGACACGTCCAAGTGACCGGAGCATTGTGATTCTGTATTACAGTTTATGTATTGTGTACTTTACTTTATAGACTTTTGTCATAGTTTTCCAGACGCAATAAGGTTTAATCAGAGCTCAATGTTTAACCTGTAACTTTTTTGCTATTGGTTTGAATATTTTCTCTGCCCTTTGTGCAATTCACAAAACGGTGACACTGTTTTGGATAATGTCAGTTTACACAAACTATAATATACTCAGCTTTAGGCTGAACTTTGGAACGGTGGAAGTTCAAAGTGATTTATAGCAACCTTAAGAATGGAAAGGGTCATTTATCTTCATGTTGTCATTGTGGCGATGCTTCCTTCGCGCTTGAAGTGTGTTTTTAAAATATGCAAATTTTACAAGATGAATTTTACAAGATTACAAGATTTCAGCACCTGGAATAAAATCTAATTTTCTAATTGTACAGTACATTCCAGAGTTAAAAAGCCCTTGGAATAGTAATATAGACTAGGCCTTTAACACAGTTTTATCAGTAAGCAGTTTTAGCTGAAATTTTTTCCCCATAATGTAGTCCTGCAGCTCAAGAGTTCTGTTTACCCTGTGCACACGTCCAAATGCTGACATTTATCTGACATATATATATATATATATATATATATATATACATTGTCTCAGTAAACAAGCTGCTGCAAAGAAAATGAACAAGATAAGAACAAAATCCTTTGTACAGAAAGTCCTAGATGGGAATCTTATAGGAATGGCTCCAAAAAAGACAATTCTGTCATCATTCACTCACGCTCATGTCATTCCAAACCTGTTTGACTTTCTCTCTTCTGCAAAACACGGAAGAAGATATTTTGATGAATTTTTCAATTGTGTTCATTCCTAAAATGAAAATCAGTGGAGTTTAGTGCTGTTTTGGAGGCTGTTGAATATGGATAAATATGTGCTCCAAAGCAGAAAACTAGTCAAACAGGTTAATTTCTGGGTGAACCATCTCTTTAAAAACCAGTTCTACAGTTCTAAGTCAAGCCCACAAATCGACTGCTAGTAAAAGTCATCTTCCACCAATTAACAATCACACAGCAGTATATTCAAGCAAAGAGCTCCACTGTTGAATTGCGAACATTGATAAGAACAGTGAAGTGGCTCGTCGGGTAGAGATGACCTGGTCAGCAGTGTGTGTGTGTGTGTGTGTGTCACAACAGGAGACGGAGCCTTTGGGTCATCAGGAGGTTATCCTGACCCATGTTTGAGCCCCGCTGGCAGTGTTTATCAAAGCACCGAGGCAGGAGTCATGCAGGCAGGCAAGCAGGGGGGCACGGGGCTGTTGGTGGGGGGGTGGAAGAGCTTACTGAAGGTGTCTGTCAAGGATGGCGCTGCTCACCCTCCGCCTGGAGCCACAAGGCCATTATGGGGGAGCGGGGGAGATAGATAGTCCTTAATCATGTTCCCCTGACCCTGGCAAGGGAGGCGTGTTAGCGTTTTGCGAGAGCGAATTCATTTTGGAGTTGCAGGAGTGCCGTAACTCCTTACCTTTTGGCTAAACAAGCAACAGTTGCACCTGAATGCTCATAAAAGCCTTATTTATACCAATAAAATCTCCACTCCCCGTCTGAAAATTCCATATGCGTCGTCGACAAATAACCCACCCTCAACAGACTCAGATTCACTTGACGTTTATGTGTTTACCTTCATGTAGCCTATACTCTTTTTTGGTTTCTCATGGACCACTCTGCAATCAGCACCAGCATGCCCGTGTCAGTTCAACTTTGTTAGGGGGCCACAAATCTGGGGTCCGGTTAAATATTAACAAGCCCATATAACCACGTTACTTATTGACACCTCATGTTCTTGAAAGATGAATGGTGACCTGGGCCTTGTCCTCTACAGGTGTTGTCTTATCCGTAGACAATGTTTCAAATGTCTTGAGAACATACTGCCATCCATTGTAGCTTCTTCAAGCCCCTGACCTGGTTCAGGCTCTTCACAGCTTCTCTCACCAGAATAGACAGAATATTTTTTTAAACCCATTTTATCACATTTAAACTAGTGCTGTCAAACGATTAATCGCGATTAATAAACGATTAATCACGGAAAAATGTTTATTAGGTTTTTGTTTACAAAATATATGTGTGTGTACTGTGTATATTTATTATATGTATAAATACACACATGCATGTATATATTTTTTTAAAAAGATGTTATGTTTATATATTAAAAATATTTATATGTAATATAAATTATATGAATATAAATCTATACATGTAAATACATGTAAATATTTTCAAAATATATACTGTATGAGTGTACATACATAATAAATATAGCACAGTACATATGCATATATCAAAGTACACATACATGTATTATGTAAACAAAAGCTTTTATCGGGAAGGGATTAATCGCGATTAATCGATTCATTTAAACTCATATTTTGAACAGTGTATGAGTAAATGACCTCTCAGCACTTCTATGCATTTCCCCCATGCATATCAACCTAGTGTCACTATAACAGAAAAAAAAACATAAATAAATAAACATAAAATGTTCCATTTTGGTGTATTAGTATTTATTTACAGACCCTGGCTAATCTTAGATACAGTTCATGAACATTTATTCTATAAATACACTGTTTTGACTATATAATATAACTTACAAAAGTAGATTTAATTTTTTTTTTTTTTATTCTGCATATTTCAATGTAAATACAACTTATTATGGTTGATACTTAACTGTAACTCACAGCCACAGGTCTAAGAATTAATGTTGCAACCAAATTAGAGTTAGTTACAAAAGACCTAGCTGTGGTTGTCAGAATTTCATCATAAAAATATTGTTGACAATATTTCAGGTATTACAGAATGGCATATTGATGCCTATATATTTTATAATGTATAACCATATATTTTATTAAGTGAAATAATGTTAATATATCAAAAACTGCTTTTTACCTTAAACGATAATCACCATAAAAATGCAGGTGGTAAAATAGAAAACCACATGATACATCATAAATAATAAACATTAATTAAATAATGTCAAACAACACACCCCAAATTTCATTACTGATAACAAAACTGAGAATAAATATATATAAAATATAGTCATATGCAATGTCACGCAAGGATTTATTTCCTTTTACTGCTTATCACCATAAATAATAAGGTAATTTGTGTTTTTACACACACACACACACACACACGTTTACTTAGCTATCCAAATGGGGACATTCCATAGGTGTAATGGTTTTTATACCGTACAAACTGTATGTGCTATTGCCCTACTCCAACCCTACACCTAACCCTACCCCTTACAGGAAACTTTCTGCATTTTTGCAATTTCAAAAAAAACTTTGTTTAGTTTATTTTTAAACCTGTTTTACAAATGAGGACGTCCCCAAAGGGAGGTTTTTGGAGATTTTGTCAGGTTTACCTCACT